>PVKZ01003624.1:0-122228 GCA_004027375.1 Macroglossus sobrinus | reverse complement strand
GCAAAATGACATTCTAACTAAATTTTAGAAACATTTCTTAGCATGTGTTCAACTCAAGAAAATCATGATTCTCCCTGATTAACTTTCAAAAGTTGGTAAGCAGACAGACAGAATGAAAAAACTGAAGCTAGTAATCTGATTTATGTGACCCTCGATCAAGATAATTCATGTATCAGGACCCACAAAAATGGTGGCCACCCTGGCAGTTCAACCCACGTCACAAATTGAAACCTAAGTCAGTCTTCACTTTTGCGGGAATTGTCCGCTGCCAAGAAAACCTAACGTACACCCATCACAACCCCCGAACTCAGCTTAGTGATCATGGTACCTGAGAGAGTAAGACCCACTCGCCTTGTAAGTAGGAAATAAACATACAACACCTTCAAGACCGAAAATCAAAAGCTGAGTTGTTTATCATTGGTGTTCAGAATCTTCAGATGCTACTGTCAGCCAGAGGGTAAAGTGAAGGGGAAGAAGGGAGCATGAGGGGATGAACCGCTTTTAAAGTAGGGAAACCGCTATTCACTGAACTCCTTTCAAAGAATAAGATGGCCTTATTTCAGAAAAGCCAGATAATACGAGGGTAAGTGGGAAGAAAGCAAAAAGGGAAGGAACTTCACAAATAGCACTCCTGACAAAGACAGACATTACTGAATGGGTCCTTCTCCAGTTGTAAAATCATAGCAGGTTCTAAAATTAAAATGGCTTTTTCATCGGCTGTGCATATTTTATTTATGTGCAAGGGCCTTAAAACTGTTAGAATTTTGGCTTTAAAATTTACAAGTTTCACACCAAGAGAATTTCCCACCATAAACTGACATTCCCAGCTGAAGGGAGACAGTTTGACGGGCTCAAGCAAACTCAAGGGAGGAAGTGCAGCCAGATAAGAGGGACTCGGCTGTCACGATGGCCAAGGGGAGCAGCCAGGAAGAGCAGTGGCATGTGCCAGTATCCGTCATGAGTTGCCCTCAAACCTGCTCTCCCATCCCCAAAACCATGACAAGTCCTTTCCTGACGATCTGAGCTCAGACCCTTCAAGTATCTCGGGTTCCCTGCTCAGGACAACACACATAAACCTGCGGCTTAGGCTCAGGGACCCGAGAGTGGCACGAACAAGCGACAGGACGGGAGCGCTCAGCCAGGAGCGCCTCAGCAGTGCAGCCCTTCCCCCACTCGCAGAAGACAATTCATTAATAATTCAGAATGTGTCATCAGGCATCACACACACGGAACGCTGTATGCTGGGTGTTCAGGAGAACACACGAATACTTCAAACAGTCTCCGCCTGGAAGACAGAATGCCGGGCAGAGTCAAAAGACCTAGATTCTAATCCCGAAATAGCTTCTGATTCTCAATTTATGTCCTCAAGATGTGTGTCTCCATTTCTCCACCTAGGAAAGTGCTTTAGTTAGTGCTGAGATATTAAAATAAAGAAATAAAATTATTAAGTGCCAGCTTTCATACTTTTAAGAAGCTAAAATTTCTGGAAGGTTCCTTTGAGGCAAGAATGAGGAAAGCACGGGCCTTACAGTCAGAAAGACTTGGGTTTAACTTCCGCCTCTGCCACTTCACGGTCTGTGTGACCTTAACGTGAATAGCCTCCATTTTCTTACCTGTAGTATGGGGAGAATCCTTCACAATTTGGGGGGGCAGGGGAGAGAGAGAAAAGAGAGAGAGAGAGAGTGTGTGTGTGACTATCTACCTATCTAGCAGTAGGTAAATAGGCATATATCTTCAAGCAATACGAGGTAGTTGCTATTATTTTTATTAACACCACTAATAATATCTTTACTATCCCAACCTTAAAAACCGTGGGTAACACCATCTGACCACAAACGAGGACAAGGTATGTGAGAATCACTGGCAATTTGGGGGCAGGGCAGATGAAAATGACTGATTTGAAGTTAGGAACAAACATAAAATTTAATAAAGCCAGGCCTGGAATCAGTCATGATGAAAC
Organism: Macroglossus sobrinus; assembly: GCA_004027375.1. Taxonomy (NCBI): domain Eukaryota; kingdom Metazoa; phylum Chordata; class Mammalia; order Chiroptera; family Pteropodidae; genus Macroglossus; species Macroglossus sobrinus. The sequence goes on along the minus strand of PVKZ01003624.1, from coordinate 120,268 downwards.
ACTACAGCCCTCAGGGGCATCAGGAGCCACCCTGCCTGTCCCCTGTCACAAATCCAGACACCCTCCAGCTCACTCAGTGCCCAGCCTCAGAGCCCCAGGCTTCCTGAAGCCCTGCTCTGCACATTCCCCTGCTTCCCAGACATCCTGGAATAAGCCTTACTAGAAGGATACAAGATTTGTTAAAAAAAAAAAACGAAAACAAAAACACCAAAACACCAGTGAGAGACTAGTACACATAAACTTGAACATGCATATTACTATGTTTGCTGGATAGAAAAACTCAACAAAGAAGACATCAATTCTCCTTAGGGTGATCTATACATTTAATGTGATTTCAAGAAAAAATTGACTGGATTTTTTTTCTCCCTCAAAACTATAAGGGTCAGCTTTCAAGTTTATATGTAATATTAAGCAAAAAGAGGAAAACTCAGAAAAAGAGAAACAGGGTGAGACATGGGGCTAGATCTATTAGATATTAAATATGTCATTAAGCCACACTGTGTTACTGAAGGCTGAATGGAAAGACCAACGTATCAGAAAAGTCCAAAAACAGACCAAATGCATTCAGGAGCAGACAGCATGAAAAGCTGGCATTTCTGTGGGAGGGAGATTATATGAATAACAGTGGGATGACCAAGGAATTCTACCTCCCATCTCATAAACAAAATCTACACAAAGAAATAAATAAGCAGATTCTAGATTGATCAAAGATTCAAAATGTGAAAAATATAAAATTAAAAAAAAAATATTTTTGCAGACTCAAGGGTAGAGATGGCTTTTATAAACTTGATAATACACCAGGAAGTCACAGTAAATAAGTAAAACACAAAACAAATCTCTGCCAAGTAATAAGTTTTAGATCGGCACACATAACAAAAAGAAAGAGGACACGGATGGAGAAGGTGCCGGGGGAAAGGTTATGTGGAGGGTCACGGTCCAGCTCTGGTCTCTGTGGCCTACAGGGAACAGGGTAGCAGCGCCGATCAAAATCATATAACATATATCCGTCACACCTGAGAGTCTCCTCCAGAGCCTTGTAAAAAATTATGCAGGTGAACTTGCACAAGTGTGTCTTTCTATATGTATGAGGATAATTTATACACCTTGTTCCTAATACAGAAAAATTGGAAAACACCTATATTTCCATCAATAAAGAGATGGTAAAATACATTAGGATATGTACATATATACAAAGAAATACTACACGGCTATTTAAAAATATTGAAACCCCTTTTCTTTATATTCATTTGAAAAGAGCTCTGAAATAATTAAGTTTACAAAGCGAGGCACACGGCAGTGTTATATGCCTCATTTACAGAAAATCAGGACATACATGTCACTGCTTCTTTATGCACAAATTGCCTTGAAGGGAATTTGTGGCACGGGTTGCCCCTGCAGAGAGAACCGTGGATGGGGGGTGATGGAGAGAGGCAGACACGTTTTCCTGTACCCTTTTGTGCCATGTGAATGTATCACCTATTCAAAATAAGTGACAAAAAAAAAAAAGATTTGTTATAACTATTAAAAAAAAAAATAGAGATTATCTTTAGGGAAAAGATCTGACAGAACTGAGAGAAGAAACAACAAATTTCGCCCCCAATCCATCACTCTATCCTCAGCCGCTCTGCGCGGCCACCCCGAACACAGTCCCTGAGTCCGGCCTACTGCACCTGCCTCGCCTCCTGACAAGAAGCAGGATAAATCCTCTTTCTACATTTCCAGGACGTCCTGGGCAAAAAGAGATGGCTAGGTTTCAGAAAATGTCCATGTTGCCCTCTGAATCACTGCTGACCCTACACAACCAACCCCAAAGCTAAAAGGAAAGCACTGAGAGAACATGGAAACCAGAAGGAGAGCGGCCAGCCCCTGCCTCTGACTGCATTTTCTGCCTTGGCAACAGGGAAGCTAATAAAAGGAAGAAGACAAAAAACAGAGGAGATGAGAACATCGGATGCGAACAAGAAGCCCGGGCATTCCCTACTCACGCGGCCTGAGCTCCTGACCGGGCACAAACTCAGGCGCAGACCAGCTCCGCATGCACTCGTCCCCAGACAGGTCCCCAGCATGCAGGACCCCACCCCCCCCCACACACCCCAGGACGAGGCTTCCTCAAAACCCCAAACCGCTCCTGAGGCCAACGGGGGTCTTTTTATTTCTGGAGTTAGTAGCTGCACCATGCATGCTGGGAAACAGTGATTAAGAAACAGGATCCTTGGTAAGCTGTGAACACTCTCAAAGGCCAGAAACAAATTTTTGAAGGTGAGGCTCAGGGAAGTAGGTCATGATCAGATGTATACTTTTCAGGGAAGAAACAACTATATCTTTCAGGAATCATCCTTCTCAATCTCATTCTAATTACTTGACTGATTAGAGCCCAAAGGGGCAAAATTATGAGGAATCCCACGTGGGCAAGTTTTATAGACTCGCTCGTGGACGGAAAGTATGCTTGAAACTGCCCTGCACGCAGCTGTGGGCCGACGGCCGTTAGTGACAAACTGGTAGAAGACGAGGCTGCATCACTGAGACGCATGTCCCACTACGAGAATCGCAAAGTCTGTGCCTACCGACACTGGTCGGAGGTGACCATGTCCTCCCTCACCAAAGGCAGCCCATATTCATTTAATCTAACAGCAATTTGGATATTTGTCCCACTAGCACCAGATATGTACATACTGACAAATAAGCAATCCTACGCACACAGCTGGATGTGAAATGTTTTCTTTTCTCCTCCTTATAAAATAATAATTATAATTTGGCTGTAAACTTTACACGTAGGAGGCACACTTAAAAAAACTAAGGATAGTGGATGGTAATTGGCCTTCTGCTGAACAATTCACTGTTTGAAATGCAGCTTCCCCTAAAACTCGAGGTTCAGTGCTGGTAAAAAGGCATGCGACCAACTCCACAGCCTCCTCAGGCTGGACACACGACATGCCTCGGCCGAAGATAACACACGTAATTAGCAGTTACACGTTTTCATGCCAACAAGTCAATGATTAACAACAAGGACGATTAGAGTCTGGATGGAACCAAAGCACAAGCTCTTTGGCTCTCGGATGCTGAGTCAAAAGCCACACGCACACACACTGCCCATGGCTGGGCCATACCGCTGGCCTTCGCTGGCTTGGGCCGCTCTCGTTCCTGGACCGAAGACTTTGGCGACGATGGAGCAAGTCCCCGGGACTTGGTGGGTCTCATGTAGCCTTTCACTGGTTCTGCCATCCTGCTTTTGTCTTCCTTCTTCCCTTCTCCCAGGGCCTCTGGTTCCGGTTCTTCCATCGTTTCTCCAGGTGCCTCAGAGACCCTGTCTTGGGGGGCTGGGGGCTGAAGCTCCGTGCAAGCGTTCACCGCTAACGTATCCACCAGACTCGGAGGGGAGGCTTCGGCTCTGCCACCTACGAAATCTGACTGGAGTTCTGGAGTTGGCAAGGAGACATCTCCTAGTTCTGTGATCTTAGAAGCCGGGCTGATTGCTTCCAACTTACACGTTTCACTTTTTGGCGGCAAAGGAGTCCCATCCACCTCCTTATTCGAACTAGCGGGGCCGCTGGCCTCTCCACCCTCAGCGTGTTGGTCCTCACGGGAATGGGGCCCTTGTGCTTTGTCTCCTCGTATGTCGGGGATCTGAACTGGAGCAGAACCTTTCTCACACTCTTTCTTTTTGTTTCCTGGGTGTGTTGGGAAATCATTCCTATCTGCACATGCTTCTAGGCCTCTGGCGTCACCTGGTCGGCTCTGTCCGTCCGCTGGCACTCCAGGAAAGCGCCCCTTCGCTAGTTCTGCGATGTTCTCTGTCAAATGCTCAGATGCACCACTGGGCACTGACTCAGATTTGCCTGTCACACCCCTGCCATCTGTCCCTGCCTCACTTATCATGGGGTCTGCAAGCTTGCCTTTACTCTTAAGACCCTTATCTCCAGGACCCTTACCCGTCTCCACGGATGCTGTAGAAGGCAGGGCACCTCCCCCTGGGCCTGCAGAAGGCGTAACAGCAGAGGGAGCCTTGGGTCTTTCTCCATCCGGGACTCTATCTTTGCTGCAATTATCTACCGCTAATGATTTGGAAGTGTGGGCCGGAGCTGTCTCTTGCCTACTTTCTGCCAAGGTGTCTGGAAAGGAATCACCTTCCTTTCCTACTTGACAAGCAGGAGAGGGCAGTTTTTCACAGGCTGCTGAGTCCAGAGCCTCTACAGGGACTGTCTTATTTATCACCCCCGGCCGTGTCCTGGGGCAGGTAAATGTAATATTTCTATTTTCATCCACATAGCCCATTCCTTCAATTCCGTGAACCCCTGGGGCTCCTATGGGAACATGCACTTTTGTTGCATCTGTCTTATTCTCTAGAATGTGCTTCTCAGGAGAACTATTTTTAGCTTTTTTACTTTTTTCACCATTCTTCCTTTTGTGTGGTTTGTCAGCCACTGCCGTGTGCCCTGTGGCTGCAGCTGTCTTAGGCTCCTCAGGCAGTACTGAAGGAACAAATCCCGCCCCCGGGGTTTGGTCTTGGGGGCTCACATCTGTCACCTTGGTAGCTGCTTCGGTAACAGCAGAATCCTTGACTGTGTGTGTTTTGTTCCCACCAAGAACCCCAAGCTCAAAAGAATTAACCTCAACGTTTCCACCCTTTCGCTCAACTGCTTCCGCTGTGGATGTATCTGACGTATGTGAGGACAAAGGCTCAGGGATCGTAGGAACAGTGAGTCCCAGCTCCTTGTTCTGAAGGGGAGTGCGACCAGCATCTCCTTTCTCTACGGAAGGCGGGCTGAGGAGTTCTTCCTTGCCCTCCATTCTAGCAGGCTGTGCGGAATAACTATTTTTAAACTTTTTGGTTTTGCCTTCATTGTTTCTTTTTTTAGGCCTTTCAGAAACCCAGGGAGCTGCCTCACGATCCATCCAAGGACACTGCTCCTCCTTGCTCTGGTTACTGACACCCGGATGTGTGGCCATCGCTCCTCCTTCTGTTGGAGCCCCGGAAGTCTGGGTCATGCCTGACCCATTTCCCAAAGGAACCGATGCCTGCAAGGTGCCTGCCTCGCTAGGGTCCGCGGTCCCCTTAGGCTTCCCCGTGACCCCTGACTCAGGGAGATCAGCCATGACCCCCGGAGGCTTTGAAGAACCGGGCTCCTCCCGCTTTTCCACAGCAGGCTGAGGGTCTGGCTCACTCGGCAGGGGAACAGCTCTGCCGTCCTCCTGGTCGTGTGGAAGGAAGGGCGTCTCCGCCCTTGCCCTTCCCTTCCCGGAACCTGCTCTCGCTTTCCCGGAACCTCCCCTTCCCTTCCTGCTTTTGCCATCACCCGCCATCCTCCTCAATGGTTCGGTCCCCAGCCCGGGGACCTGAACCTCCACCCTGTCCTGCGGCTGCTCAGAAGCTGAGACACTCACCCCCTGTCTTTGCTGGGGACAAGCTTCCTTGTGCGGTTCTTTACCCTGCTCAGCCCCTTCGGAGAACTCTCTCTGCTTGTCTTTCTGGAGGTCAGTCACCTTCCTTTCATCACTCCCTTCTGTCAGACTCCTCTCTAATGGACTGCCTGCTGTCAAGGTGGGTATCAAATTAAGCAGCTCTTTTGCTGCTGTGGGTTTTGAAACCGTCCCCATAGCCTCTTGGTCCAAGACAGGAGAGCAACCCTCTCTGGGTCTGACCTCAGAAGGAATTTCTGCTTTGCGTGCAGAGACTGCCGTCGGGGGCCCCTGCGGTGTGAGCGAGCCGAGGGTCTGGATTCTATCCACAGGAGCCCTTTCCCCTTGCTGCAGGGACTTCCCATCTCGGCTCTGAGGTCCTGCCTGGTTGCCTTTGACCTCTGCCTCTGCTCTCAGCTTGGGCTGCGACTTTGCTGGTTCTTCCAAAGGACACAAAGGAACACTGAGGCTTTCCGAGACAGCGCTCTCGGCTACGGGTTTGGCTGCTTTCGAGTCAGCGTCACGGTCCTTCCTCAGGTCTCCTCCTGATGCCAGCCCATACTCCGTGCCCACCACAGTGGTGGACGGGCTGGGGAGAACATCTGGTTTTTGTGGGTCAGCTGCAAAGGGACGACCTTTAGGCTCTTTTGTGCTGTCATCATCCCACGGTCCCCCGGCCCGGGGTTGAGAATATCTCTTCTGCTTTGGTTTCTTCTTTTTCTTCTTCATCATCATCGCTGTGCTTTCCGTATCCCAGGCCTCCCTGCCAAAGTCCCTCGGGGGTTCAAGGACGTCAACGGGACTAGTTTTCCTTGGGTTCCCGGGCTCACCACAGGAAGATGAACTGGAGACCCAGCCCGACTCGGACAAAGAGAAGGGGCCCAGCCCGGATTCGAGCGTCTTCTGTGGAGAAGAGCCCCCCAGGAGCTCAGGAGGGACCCGGGCGGGCCGGGGCCGGGCAGGCCTGCGGTCCCGGGGTCTGCACACTTGTCTGCCTTGTGTGGGGACGGTACCTGCAACACACGAGGGTGGCCAAAATTCCAAACAGAAAACTCCTTGTTACTGTGTCTTTAAAAAAAAAAAAAAAAGTCTCTCTAGTGACTCATTTAAGTAGCCTATTTTCGCCAACCCACATACTAATTCATTTAGGAAAACAGCTTTTTCCAAAACATTTCTCACCCTTAACTGGGTTTAGCAAATATTTAACAAAGATCATCATCTCGGGTAAAGCCAAGTTTCTTTCAAACATATTTGCAATATATTTAAAACTGGAGAAAAGAAATTCTGTGATTTTCTAACTCCTATAACGAGCAGCATTTACTGCCTATTAATCTCATCTGATATTCATATTTGTCATTAGTTTATTAGGTACACAATTCCCAATTCTGCAAAGATGGTAAGCTCCTGTGTCTTTTTGGTGAGATTTATAAATTAATTAAATGAAATACGTATTATCTTAGAATTTAGAATTCTAAGAGTCTGTCACTGATGTTATACTAATGACTTGTCAAACTAACCAGGTCAATTCTGGGAAATAGACCAGAAGGCCGGACTTATGCTACTGGAAAAAAACAGAGGGGAAGAAGAGGAAGAAAAGAAAAAAGATGCTGAATTAGTATTCTGGCCAGAGAAAAATTCTCATCATTCCGGATCCAGAGCCTCCTACTCTGAAAGACAAATGTTCTGTTCCCAATGTACTTCCCCAAAGACAGAAACATAGACACAGTGTCGAGCAGGGTGACGAAGTACAACGACTGGGAGAGGCATCCTTGGAAAAGTTTCAAGAGGTCAACTGGTTCAGCCCCCTGCCTCCACGTCGACGCAGCGTGGGTCCGACCTCCCAGGCAGAGTCCACCAAGAGCAGGTCTAGGACAGCGCCTGTCAAGTCCGACTCAGTGAAATGGCTTCAGAGAATATGAAAATACTTACATAGTACTTTTTGTTTCTGTCTTTACCCTTCCAAAGTCCTCCGAACCGTGCCGTTCATTTATTTAACACCTCAGGTCAATTATTCATTCTCTCAAAAAATCGCTAGGCTTCAGCACGTGTCACATTTAATTTGGTAATTGATCAGCAGTTATTTGGTGCTGTCTCTTATACTATTTTATTCAATTATTATGTAAATCTTCGGTTTCAGAGTTCATGTCTGGGAATGTCCCTTGCCATGAGGCTAAAATAGATGACAAGGACCCGGATTTAAACATCCACGTGCCTTAGCATGTGTACTCTGTACACAGTAAGAACTGGATAAAGCTTCACTGATATATCGAGTCACTGAAATAACATTTTAAAAAACCCAAACGCTGACTCTGCTCTTTCTTGGTGCTGGATGGTACGCAAAGCACCAGAGACTGGAAGTAAAATAAGTCACGGTCCCTCCCCTCCAGTTCACATTCCAGTCACAGTCACGGAAAAGCAAATCGATGACCACACACACGGTCCGGCTTACAGTAAAAAACGCGCCATCTTAACGTTCAATGAATAATCGAACGTTAAGTTAGAAAGTGTCATATGGCAATGGCTCTCAAAGTTGAATGTATATAAGAATTATCTGGAAAACTCGTGAAAATGCATATCATGATTCAGAAGGTCTGCGGTGGAGTCAAGGCGACATTATTTCCAACAAGCTATGACGCAATGCAGACGCTGCGACCGGCAGGGTTCACAGAACAGGGGACCTATGCATCCCTCTTAAAACTGAGATACAGGGAACTTAAATAACCTGCCTAAGACCACGCAAGACAGAACAGTGAACAGGGGACCGGGATTAACAGTTAAGTGTCCTGAGGTGATGTGATAATTTAAATGTATGTACCCAGCTGACTTTCGGCCTTGGCAAGACAAAAATCTGTCTAAGAAAGAGAACTGTCCTCATAAATGGGACTGCAGATTACCACCATCCAACGGGGAACAACGTCTACACGGCCACCGCCCCGTTTCAGTGATTTCCGAGTCCGCTGCGCTTTCCCAACTTACCCGAGGTCTCTGAAGCGAACTCCGAAAGCTGAATACTCGGTGGCTTCTTTTGCTCTAGTTTCTCCGGCACAGGCCCCTCATGGGTTGGCACGTTACGCTTCTGGCCCGTGGCTGAGACCGGTTCTAAAAGTAAAAGCAAACACGACGCGGGTTTGAGAAAAGCACAGTTGCATGATTTCTCCACCTTCTAGAAACTGGCCACGGGAGTGGTTTTGCAGGAATGAGGGCTGCTCCCGTCAGGGCAGCAGGAAATGGAGTGTGGAAGTTTTGGAAGGTGGAGATGGGGGTGGGGTGGGGGGGGGTGTTTCCTTTTTAAGATGAGAAGAAAAAAGAAATGTTTGTAAGCTGGTGGGAATGATCCAATGGAAAGCGGAGGGAAAAAGCCTGGCGAGAGTCGAGAAAGGAGAGAAGGGCTGGGGCAACAAGCATAAGCAAGCAAAAGAGATGGGGGCTTGTGCCAAACAGAGAGGGTGGCCTGAGGGGCAGAGAGGCGGGCAGAGTCTGCGCATAGACACAAGGAGTCAGGTAGGTGACTGACAGATGGTCGTGGACAGTCTCTCACTGCTTCAATTATCTATAAGAGAACAGAAAGATCAGCAGAGAATATGGATGCAGAAGGCGCTGGAGGTTGGAGGAGGGCGAAGGTGAGAGATAATTCCCTAGGAGAGCAGGAGTGTGCATGGATTTCAAAGTACTGTCTTTATTTTACTTGGCATGCTGTTTGTCCCTGACCCTTCTGGGGACTGCCCCCTGGGAGACAGAAACACCGAGAGTGAGTTAAGCCTGTACCTGGTGACAGCATGAAAGCAGGTGCAGCGGAATGCCCCTCATTCTGGGGAGACCCTAACTGGGAATCCCCATTTATTTCTTCCTGTGTCCGTACAGCTTCCATGTCCTTAACTGGAACTGGAGCCACCTCCATTTTTGAGGGCAGGACAACACCCTTAGTCAGGGCTATCTCCGGTTCTACAGGCAGAGGCACATCCTTGCCCAGGGCCATCTCTGTTTCTGGGGCTGAAGCTATGTCCTTGCCCAGGGCCACCTCTGTGACTGGAGATGGAGCCACATCCTTGCCCAGGGCCACTTCTTTCTCTTGGGATGGAGTCACATCCTTGCCCAGGGCCACCTCTGTGACTGGAGATGGAGCCACTTCCTTGCCCAGGGCCACCTCTTTCTCTTGGAATGGAGTCACATCCTTGCCCAGGGCCATCTCTATTTCTGGGGCTGAAGCCATGTCCTTGCCCAGGGCCACCTCTGTGACTGGAGATGGAGCCACGTCCTTGCTCAGGACCACTTCTTTTTCTTGGGATGGGGTCACATCCTTGCCCAAGGCCATCTCTATTTCTGGGAGTTGAGCCATGTCCTTGACCAGGGCCACTTCTGTGACTGGAGACAGAGCCATGTCCTTGATTGAGGCCACCTCGGGTTCTGAGGACAAGGCCAACTCCTTAGCTGAAGACATTACTGTGGATGATACAAGGTCCTTAGCCAGTGCCATCTCTTTTTCTGAGAGTGCTACCATACCCTCGGCTGTGGCCATCTCTCTGTCTGTGGGTGGTACCATGTCCTCAGCTGGGGCCACATCCATTTTCATAGGTGGTGCCCTCTCCGTTTCTTTGGATAGTGTTCTGTCCTTGGCTGGAGCTTCCTCTGTTTCTGTGGGTAGTGTCACGTCCTTGACTAGGGCCATATCGGATTCGATGAATGAGTCTATGTCCTTTGCAAGTGCCACATCTTCTTCGGTAGGTGGTTCCACGTCTTTAGCCAATGCCACCTCTGTATCTGTAGTCGGTGCCATGTCCCTGGCCAAGGCCATCTCCGTTTCTCTAGATGGTGCCATGTCAGCAGGCTTCCATCCCATCATTTCTTCCAATGTTTTTGCCGGTGCCCTCTCTTCTGCCGATGGCATTGCTACCACCTGGGCTGGATCTAAGGGAAGGAAGTTGGAAATTTAGGACCCATCACTGTCTGCTCACAGCTCTGCATTCAAAACTTACTTTCTTAGAGCACAGGACTATCTGGCTTTTGTGACCATAACACCCTAAACAGAACTCAGAAGCTGTCTTGTTCATGCATTTGTGCCTACTTATCGGTCTCAATACTTGGAAGAACAGGGCAGTGGGAGAGGAAACAGTGGAGGAGAGAAAGCAAAGAAGAGAAAAAAACATGGGTACACAAATAGTGTCAGAAAGGGGAAATTGTGGGACACCAAGAAAAAAAAAAAACCTAAAATTCTAAATCTGCACTGAATTAAAGAGATTTTCGTTGCCTGTTAACCCAAGGTCTTGTATTTCCACTAAAAATGAATTCCTCTAGATGTGAAATCAGTAATATAAGTTTAAAAACATCTGTGATGGTTCTGAAACTTTTATCTATACTGCTGTATGCTGCTAAAAAATAAGTCTGCTCATTTATATTCTAAGCATTAATTGATAAAGAAGGGTTCTAATAATTTACCTGCCATAGGCTGCAGAAGTTGTGTGGCCTCTGGGGAAAAGAAGACTCCCGCCTGTGGGGTAGCTGGAGCTCCCACAGGCCACCCCTGAGGTACGACAGCTGTGGGAGCAAATGTGTCACAGGGAAACAGACCTAATATTGAAACACAAACAAACAAATTTTCAAAACTCAGTCAACATTAGGGGGGAAAAAGTCATTTTATTTTTTATGTATTTCTTTTTAAACTTATGTTTTATTAAGTATAGTTGGTTATATTAGTTTCAGGTGTACCATATAGTGATTCGACATTTTTATAACTTATAATGTGATCACCCCACTAATTCTAGAAAGAATCTGTCACTGTGGAAATTTATCACAAATTTTGACTATCTTCCCCCCAATCCCCACTTTTTAAATAACTTTTTAAAATTACAGATGGCATATGAGGCATTCAATATTTAAAATCAACTTTACATACTGTAGACCTGAGGATCAATGAGAAATAAGCAAGAAGGTTTTGCATTAAAAACTGCTAATATTCTCTAGGTTTGGCTATATTTCTACAATCCCATGAGTTAACGTTGACTGGCTACCTTCTAGAGTGTATTACAAAGATTCAAAATACCAAAGATTGAGCTCTATCTCCAACATCGAAATATATAATAAAGAACTGTGAGTCTTAATTTCCTTGTCTGCAAAATGAGATTAATTCCTCCTTTCCAACATTAGAAGACAATTTTGTAAAGACACTTTGCAAATTATTTACAACTAGACAGTGTAAAAGGAAGATTATTATGCTGTCCACTTCCAGACTAGGGGTTTTAATAACCTATTGATGGTACTTGCCATCAAGATTATTACAATTTACCTAGAGAGGTAAGACTGACATATATCAAATAATGCAAAATGTATAATATGAACCAGGTGGTATTAAGAATTTAAAAACACCATGAGGACCAGAATAATCACAGGAGGCTTCAGAGAAAAAGCAAGAGCAGGAATAGATGAGAGAGTAGCCATTTTCAAGGATGGAGAACCAGAAAGAGAATGAAGATGCCAACAAGACAATAAGGGAATATAAGGTTAGTTCTGGGCCTATAAGGTGAGTTTGATTCAAAGACATCTTGCATACCAGTGAGGGAAAGTGAGATTAAAACAATGGAGAAGGATCTGGAAAGCCAGAGAAATTAGCCTTGAAGAGGGAAAAAAAAAAAAATAGGTGTGTTAAGGTCTTAATCATGAAAATGAGATGACGAATACAGAACAGGGACTCAGTGTGATGATCACTATATGGCAGGTCTATTGAGAATGAATTTTAAAAGGGAGCAGGAAGTCTGTCAGGACAGTACTGAGGGGGTCTAGGTATGAAGTGATAGGGGTTAACCCTGGGGAAAAGCAGAGAGAGCAAAAAAAAAAAAAAAGAAGATGCTGTGAGGGAAGAAGACAACACAACTGAACAACTAACTAGTGAGCTGAAAAAAACAGGCGTCAAAGCCAAATTCAAAGTATGAGGAGAGTAGCTGGGTAGCATCAAAGCCAACTCATTTAACATCTTTCTCCCAAGAGTCCAAAGAAAAGTCTAAATGAAACATATTATTAGCCAGGATCTTTATAGATGCAGAATAATAAGCAGTTTGAAGTGGAACCTACTGATGGGGGGCACTACAGGAAATCAGAACATGTCACCCTAAAATATGCTACTTTGATTGAAAAACTATTTTGAGCTGAGGGCAACAGAGCAACAGCAAACCCAGAAGAAAGCTCCCCACTTTCTGCCTAAAGGTAGGCCGTAACTTCTTTTACTGGAGATAAACTCTTACCAGCCAGAGGGGGCGCCAGAGAGGTCTGCAAGCAAACCTTAGCTCCCTCCCATTCACCTTTCCAATTTGCCTGCCTTTGAAACCTAAAATTGCTTCCCTTTGTCCTGTCATTTCTCTACAAATGTATTGTTTTTTTGTCGAAGATGCTACAGAAACTGAAACTCTAAGTTACCACCCTGAGTTACTTTTCTCCTGTGTGGTGTATGCCCTATGCATTAATAAACTATTTATTCTTCTCTTGTGAATCTGTCATTTTGTTAAGAGTCCCAGGCTGAAAACGTAAGGTGTGCAGAGGTGGAATGAGAGAGCTTCCCCTACAGAACCCCGACCACACTCACGTTAAAAGTTACACAAAACCAGAAATGAGGATACTACTAATTGATGACTAAGATCTGTTTAATATTTACTATGTAATGGACCTGATGCTAAGTGCTTTTGCTAATCATCACAACTTTAGGGCAGAAACTAGAGTCAGCCCCATCTGATAAAGAAACCAAAGTTTCGGGAGGACACAACTTGCCCGAGGCCACTAGGTAGTAAACCCTGCAGGCAGAACCTGGCCCGAGGATACAGGACTCAGATCCCCTGAGAGGGGGTGAGCAGGGTGAGAACCCAACTGAGAATTCTCCCTTGTGACTGCTCGAGACAGCCTCTCGTCCCAGGCAGAGCCCCTGAACATGACGTCGCCTGGCGATTCACTTCAAAGGGGACGGGGTGACGGCCATATTAATTGTCTGGAGTTAAGAAAGAAATCCAGGCAGAGGAGGCATACCGTAACTGTCTTTCAGGGGCTCGTTTTGTTCTGTAAAGGCTGACGTGTTGGCTGTTCCACCGGGGAAAAAGAGCAAATCTTCAAGGCCGCCCTCACGGTGCACCTTAAAGGGATCTGGAATAAAGAAGGAATTCAAAACTCATTCCCAGTGAGTACGACTACAAAGACAGCAATCCTGATTACCTGTGATGAATAGTGATGAGTTACACATGCTGTCAATAGTACATTAAAACAAACTGAGATGATATGTGACTGGACATGGTAATGAATCAGTAAATATTCACTAATTCATTTGTTATGAGTTAAAAATATATCATCTCATAGTCTCTAAGATTTGATTAAGATTCTCTAAATCAAACAGCCAACTAATATACAGAAGTAAAAGCACAACAATGCTCAAGTCTACAGTCTACCAAAAGGTAAATGTACAGGTACAATTAAACTTTCAATATATTTTTACATAGACATTCATTTTAGGTTATTTTTTTTTTTTTTAAGTGTAGAGGTTAGCATGTCTGCTTTACACGCAGAAGGTCTTGCATTCACACACCAGTACAGCCACGGTCCATGGTCTACAGCCATCCCACCCTGAACAAGCCTGATGTCTGATCTCGGAAGCTAAGCAGGGTGGGGCCTGGTTAGTACTTGGATGGGAGACCACCTACAAAGACCAGGTGCTATACACATTAAATACAAAACAAAATGAAAAAAACTCACAGCCAACACTACACATAATGGTGGAAAACTGGATGCTTTATCCCTGCGAGAAGGAACAAACCAAGAAGGTTCTCATCCGCTTCTCATCTTTTATTTAACATTGTACTAAAGTTTCTAACAAGAACAATTAATCTGGAAAAGGAAATAAATGGCATCCAGATTGGAAAGGAAGAAGTAAAACTCTATTTGTGGATGACATAATCTTATATATAGAAAATCCTAAGGAATCCACTAAAAGACTACCAAAATTAAAGATTGGAAGATACAAGATCAATATGCTAAAATCAGTTGGATAGCCTTACCGTTGAAATGAACAATCTGAAAATGAAATTAAGAAAATTCCATTCATAGCATCAAAAAGAATAAAATATTAGAAACAAACTTTACAAAGGGAGTATAAAATGTATACTCAGAACTACGAAAATATCGTTGGAAGAAATAGGATGCAAATAAATAGAAAAACAGTCCATGTTTATGGACTGGAAGACCTAAGGTGGCAAAACTCTCAAAACTGATCTATAGATTCAATGCAATTCCTGTCAGCATCCCAGCTGATTTCTTTATAGACACTGATGAGCTAATTCTAAAATCACACGGAATTGCAAAGGACCCAGAACAGCCAAACAATCATGAAAATAGGAGAAAGAAGACTCTCTCTGCCCAACTGCAAAACTTACCAAAAAGTGACAGCAATCACGACAGCATAGTACTGGCACAAAGGCAGAAACACAGATCAGGAGAATAAAGCTAAGAGCTGAGTAACCATATGTCTGTGGTCAGCAGATTTTCGACAAGGGTGCCAAGACCATTCAACAGGAAAAGTGCTGTCTTTTTTAAAAACTGAGCTTGGGACAACTGGATATCCACATGCAAAAGAATGAATTTGGACCCCTGCCTCTCACCATATCAAAAAAGTTAACTTATGAGGGATTAAAGCCCTCAATATAAAAGCTAAAATTATGAAATTTTTTAGAAGAAAACATAAGAATAAATCTTCACGACCTCAGATTTGGCAGTGAATTCTTAGATATGAGAGCAAAGCCTGAGCACCAAAAGGAAAACCAGATAAATTAAACTTCAATATTAAAAACTTTTATGCATCAGAAAACACTAGCAAAAAATTTAATACAACCCACAAAATGGGAGAAAATATTTGCAAATCATAAATCTAATAAGGGTCTAGTACCTAGAATATATATATAGAACGATAAAATGACAAACCAATTAAAAACTGGATCCGAATAAACATTTCTCCAAGGAAGATATACAAATGACCAAAAAAAGCACATGAAAAGATAAAAAAGGCAATAAACATCGTTCATCACTAAGAAAACGCAAATCAAAATCACGACAGCATGTCATTTCACAACCATTAGGTTAGCGATAATTTCAAAAAAGGAGGCGTCGAGCGCTGTCAAGAATGGGGAAGAACTGTGAACCTCATGCATTCGGGTGAGGATGTAAGATGGTGCAGCTCCTTTGGAAAACAGCTTGGGAATTCCCCTAATGATGAACACAGCGCTATCATATGATCAACAAGTCTCATGTTGCTATATACTCAAGAGAAATAAAAACATATGTCCACGCAAATACTTTTACGTGGATGCTTAAAACATCATTCCCAATAGCAAATAAAATAAAATATAAAATAAAATAAAATAAAATAAAATAAATAAAATAAAATAAAATAAAATAAAATAAAATAAAATAGAAATGAAATGAAATGAAGTGAAAATAGAATAGATTAGAATAGAATAGAATAAAATAAAATAAAATAAAACAAAATAAAATAAAATAGGAAGGAAATGAAATGAAAAGAAAATAGAATAGAATAGAATAGAATAAAATAAATAAAATAAAATAAAATAAAATAAAATAAAATAAAATAAAATAAGAAAACAACTCAAATGCTCATCAACTGATGAATAAATGGGGCGTGCCTGCACCGCAGAACACAATGCATTTATATGAAAAGAACAATGTGCTGATCTACGCCATAAAGTGCATGGACCTTGAAAATATGTGCTTAGTGAAAAAAGCCAGTAACGAAAGACCACATATTATATGATTCCATGTACATGAAATGCGCAGAAAAGGTAAATTTATAGAGACAGGAATTAGATCAGTGGTGGCTTAGGGCTGGGGAAGCTAAGGAGATAGCGAGTGATAGCTAGAATACAAGGTTTCTTTTTGAGCTAATGAAAAATGTTCTAAAATTGACTGGTGATGGCTGTATATACATGGGAATGTACTAATACCCACTGAATGGTTCATTTTAAATGGGGATCCAAATTAAATCTCAATGAAGCTGTTTCTAAACATTGCCATATATCTAGGATAGCCAATAATTAGAGAAAGGGACATAACATCAATAATTAGAGAATAGTACATAACATCAACAGTCTTCAGAACTGGCTATGAACACATTATCCATTAGATGGCAATGACAACAACGACAAAAAGCCCTATGTAAGTAGGAATGACATGAGCTCGCAGCCTGGCTAACTCCAACACGGACGCCCCTCTGAAGATACGCTCTGTCTCCAGGCAACTGCAGATATGCTCTTTGTCTCTACAGATTAGTTTGAATTTTATAGATATTGGGTATGAGTCTTGGTTTTCTCTTCTGTCCAATGAGTATAATATATATTTGGCAGCGTTAGGTTAAAAGAAAAAAACCCACATATAATACGCCTACAAAGCCTCTAGCACTGACAGGCATTCAACAAATGGTGTTATTATTACTGTAATGATTCTTTTTGGAAGAATCAAGGTTCTGTGGTACTAATGATCATTCAGTCTTCAATGAATCTAAATTTCAATTAGTTTACTCAAAACAGGTTTCGAAGGGGAGAGAACTCTAAAGGGCATGTGACTCAGAAAGAGAGATAAACAGATAGGAGGAAGGGTTTAGCTAAATGGTCAGGGGAAATAACTATACCTTGGCTGTGCTCTATGAGTTATATTTAGGCTAAAATGTTTTACGTGAGTGGTGGCTGTGGCTTTTTCCTGTTTATATCATAGTTCCCATTCAGGAGTCGCAGGCAAGCCCACACTTACCAGCCTGTATAGGATTCATTACTTGCTCAGGTTCGAAGCAGAAGTTTGTATTTTCTGGCCAGTTCTGGCTGTTCTGATACCCCTGGTAGGCCATGTTCTCTTCAAGGAATTCAGTCGGGAACCCTTCAACTAGAAATGAAACAAAAGTTACAAGGTACCACTGTTTTGTCCTCCATTAGAGCCGAGTTGTTCTAAGTATCACTAGTACAACGCAATCATATCTAGCCAATGCCTTTGACAAAAACTCAAAAAGTACTGGAAGCATAAATTTGCTATAAGGACTTCTGGTTATGGAAATGTTAGTGACTTTTACTCACAAGAGAACAAGTATAAAATTGAACAAAATTGTCAAAGGCATCATTTCAAGTCATTGAAGGGGGGGGGGGAAGCTAGATCTAAATAAATGGAGAGGCATACCATGTTCATGAACAGAAGACTAAAATGGCAATTCTCCAACTTACCAATAGATTTGGGGCAATTACAATTAAAAATCCTAGCTGGATTTTTAGAAGTTACCAATAAGATCATTCCATATTTATATGGAAATGCAAAAAAAAAAATAGAAAAGCCATAACAAATTTGAAGGGAAGTTGGAAGACTTACATGCCCTGATTTCAAAACTTACTATAAATATACATAACCAAGTGGGTGTAGTATAGACCACACATTAGATAAACAAAGCAGAATAGAGTTCAGAAAGAAATCTATCTAGTTGTGGTCAACCGGTTTTTATCAAAGATGGCTACCTAATTCAATGGGGAAAGGACAGTTTTCTTCAACAAATGGCACAGGAACAATTGGACACTTACCTCCCACCATAAGCCAAAACTACTTCCAAATGCATTAAATATAAAAAACTAAAACTAAAAAACGTGTATAAGAAAACACAGGAGAAAAGTCTCCGTGACCTTGAACTAGGCAAAGGTACCTTACACATATCACCAAAAACATGATCCATAAAAGAAAAGGCGTGATAAACTGGACAGGATCAAAATGTAAAAGTTTTGCTTTTCAAAGCTACCATTAAGAAAAGGAAATGAGAAGCCAGACTGGGAGAAAACATTTGCAAATCATAAATCTAATGAAGGACTTGTATGCAGAGGAGATTAAAACCTCTCACAACACAATTATAATCACAAGCTACATCAGGTAAGTTTTAATGAAACCGTTCATTTATTACATTAAGAATGTAATATTTATACATATAGTACATATAATTCATATAGTGTTTGTCCAAAATTATGTTTGGCATTTAATATGAGGAAACAGCTATTTCACTCTAACTTTTGGGTTAATTCCCTTTAGACTTGCAATGAACAACAGTGTGTACCGTTTTTATTTTCGTTTTTCCTACACTTTATTCAGATTATCTTTATGAAAATGTTATTCTGTCTGTTGAATCTAATCTCATGATAAAAAAATTGAGACTTGGGAAAAAAGAAACCTCTTATGACACAATTATAAAACAACAAATGCAACTTTAAAATGGGCAAAAGATTTCAAAGGATATTTTCACCACAGACTATAGACAAATGAATACGCACGTGACAGAGAAAATCTATGAATGAATAATACACCCGTGAAAAGAAGCTCACCATCCTTAGTCGTTAGAAAAATGCAAAGTAAAGCCGCGTGGGCGACCGCTACCTTCCACTATCGCTGACCCCAAGGCAAACGGAGAGGGTAAGTGGCAGGACTATCCCCGCTTTATCACTAGCCAACTCCAGGCGGCCTCTGGATGCCGTTTCCCCTTCAAGGTGGCCCTTTATTCTCATGTTTCGTGGCATCATTTAAATCTGATTTCGTCCACATGAAATGGTGCAGGAAAAAAGAAGAGGAAGAATGAAGCCAAATATGTCTCTACTTTGTGTTGCCCGAGATGTGCCTTCAGCATCGCCTCTTGAGAGCATCTTAGCTATCTGAGGATTTTTACAAATGTTTTAATCAAAATTTCCACGAGGTCATTATTCTGGGCTAGATGATTTAAGTTACTAAATTCATACTAGATACCAGACTTCTTGGAAAGTGATTTTCCATTTGATGCTAAAAGCATAAGGAACCCCTAAAGAATTGAAACAACAGCCTGTCATTTCTAAAATAAACTTTCGAAGGCTAGTGGTTGTCCTGACATTTCTTACCTGTTGATAAAAACCCACAATTTTTAATCAGAGAAGTGAGTACATTTTCCTCTCCCATTCTGGAGAAGGCATAAGCACCTCTGGTTTTAAAACGCAGATGGCCCTGGTCACCCCTTCCGCAGCGGTCCCTGGCACAGCCCGGGGGACAGCCAGCAGCCCGTAGCATCCTAATGGGCATGCTTGACAGAGGCTCACCCGCACAGCTCCATTCCATGCTACTGACCTAGATTTCCTTCTTAAAACTCCATGGCAAACGCAGACAAACTCCCTTGCAAAAACGACAGCCTTCAGAATAAATGTGGATTATTTTTTTTTTTTGTTAGCATAACTGCAGTCTACTCAGAGCATCTATTTCAGTAAAAGAATAAAAAATGAAATTCAAAATTAAAAACAACTTACATAATGCAATGGAAACAACCCTAGGTACCCTGATTTTCCTACAGAAGTAGAAGGGGAAAAGATGGGCACCAGTTTCTATTTTCGTGAAATTGGGGCATTTAACAGAAAAGGCAAGTGACTAAATATTTAAAAAGTACCAATTAGTCAAGCAGTAACAGCTATATATTAAAGAGTAATTTTATCAGATAAGATCCATTCCAAGTGCAAGATGCTGACTACAAAAAGTTCACTGTTTCAGATTCTATACTGCAAAAAAAAAAAAAAAAACTTTAAAAAAACCACCACTTGTCAAGTTTTGATGTCAAATTAAAGAATATTCACAGTTGCCTGAAAAAAACTATCAAAATACTCCTCTTCTTAAGCACATATACATGTGAAATGAAGTTTCTCCCTATACTTCAACTCAAACCACATATGGTGACACCCTGAACACACAGGCAGCTGTCTTCTATTAAAGCAGACATTAAAGAGATTTAGAGAAAAGTAAAACACAAGCCTGATTACTAAACTTTTTGGAAACTCTACTTATTAAAAATGTTAACACCGACATTAATGAATTTATTACTGTATTTTAAAATAACAGTTGGAAAGTCTCTCAATTTTAATATCTAATTTGATAAATGCAGACATAACTCATATAAACAAAAGCCCTTCGAGGTCCTTAGTAATTTTAGAAAGCACTTTTATTGAGGTACAACTGACATACAATAGGCTGCATGCATTTGAAGTGTATAGTTTAATACATTTCAGCAAATGTATGGCATTGCCACAGGGGAGTGAACATATTCATGACCCTCAAAAGTTTCCTAATTTTTAAGCATGAAATTTGTCTTGATACTAAGAAGTTTGAGAACTGATGACTCAAGAGTAGTTAGCGATATTCTCCCTCTTGAGAATATCGCCATTTTTCTAGAGAATCAAGGAAAAAGAACATAGCTTGGGGCAGAAGACTCAAGGCCCAGCTCTCTTTGGAGAGACCTGGGTTAACCACTTAATTCCTTTGGACCTCAATATTCTCGCCTGTAGTGTGAGAGGCAGGTGCTAGTATCTGGTCTCTAAGCTCCCGCCCCATTCTAAAAGCCTACCAGCCCCTATCCCTACGGACTACGCTGTAGGCTCACGTATGCCCATCACTCTTCTAGCTCTTTCCCCCGACATCTACCTCTCCATCCCCACCCTCCAAGTCAAGAAGTCCAAGACAAAAGTTGAGGCTTCACTACATTTTTGTGACAGAAACTTAGCCATCTGAGAAATGAAGAAATACATAATATAATATCTCATTAAGGGCTAAATATGGGATGGTGTTTAATTGCATGGAAAGAGACGTAGGAAAAGTGAAGCTGGCAAGTGAGCTTCACAGAAACGACAGGAGGCAATCTCGGAATACGATGCTTTCAATTACTGTTGGCTCTGTAAGTAACACGCGTGAGAATGTCTTAGATTACAAAGATAAAACAAAACTGACCAGAGAAATAGTATGTGTACATCCCTAAATATATTACAGAACGATAAAGCAATTGTGGAAATATGTTTCCGACTGCTAAAACTGGAAAAGCATTCAAAAGTTCTTTGTTTCATTCTATTCTTTCAACTTTTTTGTACATTTGAAATTATTTCAAAATAGAAATTTAAGTATTTCTGTTTTCTAAGAATAAAAAAAAGTGACAAAAGAAAGTTAACTCCTCAGATTTTCAGTCAACTCCACTTTTATAATAAAACAGATTTAAATGTTCATATCCAGCTATATATATTAGGATGTCTTTCTCCTCTGTACGAAACAGGCATGAAAGCCCACCAACCTTCCTGACTTGCAATTGCTGACATCTGACATCCTTAAGATGACTGGAAGGCTTTTTTTTTTTTTTTTTAAGAGTTCATAGTTCTAACAATGTGTGAAAACACGGAAGCGCTGATGGTCTTGAGCAGGACAGGGATGATGACTTTTGGGTTAACCGTTTCTTTTTAAAACAAACAAGTGTGCCTGTTCTGGAATCATCCTAAAAGACTACACAGCAGGCTTTGTTACTTCAACCAGAAGTGCTGCAGGCTGCTTCCCAGGGTGGGCACAGGTACAGGATGTCACTGAGAGGCCAGAATACAGCCTAAGGGGGCAACAGTTTAACTGTGAACACTATACTGTTTGCAAGTGTTCCTGCTACCTCCGGAGACAGTCAATTCAATCAATTCACTATCGATTATTGAATATACATTGTCTCTACACAACTTCCTCTCTCATTCTCCAAAGAGGCTGTTCCACGCACTCTCCTCTCCAGCATCCTCTGTCCCAACATTTAAGTTCTTACTTTACAGAAAGTAATATCCTCCGACTGCCCTTCCCTCTTACCGCAAACTTAACTACGTGAGTCCATCAGCATTTCTTTCCTTCCTACTTATGAGTGAAGCATATTCCTCCATCTTTATTATTTTTTTTAATCTGGGGGGGAAAAAAGCTACAGTAGAGAATATGAGAAACAAACAAAATTCTCCAAGGACAGCACTTATGCAAGTGTGGCCTGAACACCTCCCTTGCACTCGGGCCCTCCCATCTTTTCCATCCCCTCTCTCCTCACTTCTACCCTGGTTGTGACAATTAAATCTCTAGCACCTTTAAAACACAAACGAAATCCTAATTGTATGAAAGAAAAAAAAACTCTTATACAAGGATTTATGAATTAAAAAAAATTTAGACTCTAATTTTAATAAACCAGTTATTAAAAAATAAACAAAGAAAATAACTGGGGGAGATACTGATAAACTGAACATTGAATATTTGACATTATGACCTGAGGGGTGTGTGTGTGTGTGTGTGTGTGTGTGTGTGTGTGTGTGTGTGTAAATGGTACTATATTTTTAAGAGAAATCCTTTTTTAGAGTTACAGACTGACATAATAGAATAATGTCTGAGATTTCCGTCAAACGCCGTGTAGGGAGTGGGGGACAGATAAGATCTGACTGCCCGTGGAAAAATCAAACGCACTACTAAAGCGTCTCTGCCTCCGTCCGACTCTCCTCTAACATAAAACACGCTCAGGTTATTCCCTGGATTAAAATGCTCCAACGTTTCCCTGTAACCTACAGATCACAGGACAAACCTGTATCACTCGAGATTCCTTCCATACAAGCCAGGCTTAAGTAACGTCCCAGCATCATTCATCACCTGGTCCACTGCATGCACCCACCTCCCAGCTAAGCGAACTATTCCTTGCCCGCATCCCATCATGCTTTACCTAAGCTGCTCTATCCAGCTAGAATGCCTGACTTAGCTGCCCCCATAATGTCTGCCTGCTCAAGGCCTACTCAGCCTTTCAGGGTCACCCCTCTGGGAAACAGCTGCATGGACCACCCCTCTAACACAGGGACTTCTTCCCACAGTGTCCTTTTGGCAACCACTGCACACACTTACTGGTGGGTTCTTCTTAATGACGCAAACCACAAATTAAGATTTTACCTTTTTGCAACAGCTTTGTTCCATTTAATTTTATTCACATTATATTTCTGCAGAATATCAAAATATTATAATCACTATAAATTAACTTTTTGTAAATGTTCAGGGCTATTAAATAGAAATTTATGTTAAACCAAATCTGCCTGGTCAGAATAAGCCACGTCCCTTGAGAGTAAAAGGAACAACCATTAATAATTAAGTCAGGACAACAGCCATGATAAACCACAATCGTCATGTAGCTATGCCATGATATACAGCCATCTTAATTAGAGGGAAATAAAAACTAAGCTCCTTCTTCAGACAAAACAGAAACTAAAACATTCCCTAGAAATGTCAATAACTCATAATAAACCCCATTTCTACTTTCACATTATGATAAACAGATTGTATATATGGAAGTGTTTAAATTAGGAGAGTTTGGTGGAAAGTCAGAAAAATGATTTACAAAGAGCCATAATCAAAATCCAACTGTGGTAGAAATTGCAGGTAAATATGAAGCTGCATTCACATCCACTGCATTTCAATACCTTCTACTCATTCTGCCCATTTGTTCCAGACAGCTATGGCTAACTGACATTCCAGCTCTACACTGAGGGTAAAACACCACTTTCCCAAGTGGGGCCAATTATTCTATGGATATTTAACATCCTCATAGACTATAATTTGGAACACCAGAACACATACAAATCAAGAAAGAAATGAATGTTCACAAATTTTCTTCTCCCGCTTCTGGTTCCCTCAGATCCTGAAGGATTTCTTCACACTCTGATGAGAAGTGTGTCGGCAGAGTGGATCCCTGGAAAACTTTGGTGTCCCGTTACTTTTGTGCCCGGTCCTCCTCCTGGTGGAGCTGGACCCGTGGAGAAGTGGCCTTGGTGGCACGGATGGTGGCCGAGCATGGGCTCGACGACACGGACTTCCCCTATGAAGGGCTGACCTGGCTGAAGGCACTGCCCAGTGTCTAATCTGCCAACAGCGCAGACCAACACTGAGCCCCAAGCACGGCACCATTCCTGGGGAGACCAGCCGCCCACCTGCTGCAAGCTGGTTACACTAACCTGCTTCCGTTGTAGGGGGGATGGAGGGGCGATCAGGAGGGGCAGAGGTGCGTCCTCACGGGAACGAACATGTATTCTGGACGCAGACCTGCCTTCTCTGCCTATCATGCCTCTGCCAGCACCACCACCCACAGAGCCATCGAATGCCTGAGACGCCATCATGACATCCCACGCGGCCTGGCTCCTGATGAAGGAAGTCATTTCACAGCAAAGTGAAACAATGGGCTCATGCCCACGGAATTAACTGGTGTCACCGCCACACCCCGCCACCCAGGGAGGCTGGCCTCATTCAAACATGGACTCTCTTCCTGATTTCCATCTTTGGCTGAAGAAACATCATGGAAGAATGGGGTGACGTTTTGAACGGAGGACCCTTACAAGGTGGGGTGACGCTTTGAACGAAAGACCCTTACAAGGTGCTGCTTCCCCCACAGCTAGAACATGTGTGTCCGGAGTGAGGACGAGTCACTGCCATATCCACTCACAGACCTGCTGCTTCCACTCATGACAGCTCTGGGTTCTGCTCATTGGAAGGTTTTAGTCCCCAAGGGAACGCACCAACCAACACAGACCATGGTTCAGCCGAACCAACAGGCAGAAATGGGGTTACTCTGCTGGCGGGATTGATGGGGGCTAATTATGCAGGGGAAACTGGGCTGCAGCCACATGTTAAAAGCTGGGGGATGGGGGGCTATGTCTGGACCCAGGGGATGCTCAGAGGTTCCTCTTAATACTTCCCCACGAATGATAAAGTGAATGGAAAACTAGAGATATTGAAAAAAGACCAGACTACTGAGAAAATGAAAAGTTTGAAAGTCTGGATCATTTTACCAGGTAAAGAACTTCAATCACCTGAGGCTCTCTGGCTGAGAGCAAGGGAAATGTCACATGGGAAGTGGAAGTCACAGATATCAACTACGGTTTTGTGACTATTTACAGAAACAAGAACTGGCTTTGTCTGTTCTTTGTTAGCTTTTGTGTTTACTTGTACATTCTAACCATGTTCTTCTTCTCTTCCTTCTTCCCGTTAACTTCACAATCTCTTGGTAACAGTAGCCGAGTGGTTCCTGCTCCACACTCCCCTTCTCCGCCTTGCTTGTGATGATGGAGCTGGACCCCATAACGTTTCTCCTTTGTCAGCTAGCATGACGGAGAGCTCAGTGGAGGATGCTGGAGGAAGGCGCTGGCCTCTCTTCCTGCTTCCCGTGTAGTTTCCCATCTCCTTGCTCCCATGGTGCTCCGCTGGTGCGCAGAACACACAATGGTATTCACCCCAACATGTGGCAGTGGGCACTCCTGAGAGCATCTTCCCAGACAAGTTCCACCAGCACCCCAAGCTGGCTTCCGGTGATCCAGCAGCACCTTTGAGAGTAGCTTCCTGTTTGTCGACCGTGGCCTACAGCAGCACCTCAGCAAGAATCCTCACAATCCGACGAAGACACCCAAGATAAGCCACGAGCTTTGGGGGAGCAGGGCGCTCTTCCAAATCTGTCTTTTCTAGCATACTCTACCTGAGTCCTGGGGGCTGTAACTGCTCCCTATCTGCCACTCCTGCACGCTTTGGGGTTTACCCCTCTGGGTTAATTCCTTGTTCAAATTACTCCTGACATGTTACCAAAAAAGTGTCATTCTTTAATAGTGTGGTTTTTATCTTCTGACTAGACTCTGACTGACACAGATACTGAGAATTGAACACAATCTAATAGCTTAAATCTATATCATAAAAACAAAATGGAAAAAAAAAAAAAAACGAGATGTTTAAACCAAAGAAAATTAAGTCAGAAGGCGTGTGTTAATCCCTCATCACAAGGGTGTCACGTGCATGAGAAAATATATTGCGTTTTTGCTGCTCAGCACCCGTAACAGCAGCCAAAACCCTCTTGATTTTGCACAAAGAAACTAAGACCCAAAATATTAACTTTTATTAACCAAAAAGCAGACCTTTTCAATGAAGCCCTCTCAAGCATTTAACATCAACACTTAAATTTACACAGTGTTGCTTCTTCTCGTCTCATTTTAAATTGCTGAGAACCTACTAGAGCACCAGCCATGCCAGGTTTCTGCAGTGACAGAACCCTAAAATAATTTTCTCACAATTAACAAAACAAAAAGCTCTTTTTGCAGTTTGCCTGGAATTCCTCTAAAGCTTCACCTTCGGTTTTGTCCTCTAGAAATAGAGCATCTCCAAAGACACAATGGACACTGGACATGCTCTAGTTACGTCCAATTAAAATACTGTTACACAATCATTTACACGGGAAAAGGGGCTGTGAGCCCAGCAGAGAATGATTTATTGGGGAACGCATTTACTGGGTTGAACCTGGAAGGACTTTCTACTCGGACATTAATCATCGTCCTGATATCATCTTAACATTTATTAACCCCTTCGACCAGGGCACAAAGCACAAAGTATTTCTTTTGCCCCTTTAACACAAGCCATTCTTTTATTTCTGTTCATCTTTTATAGAGGAAGGACCTTCAGCTCAAAGAGGGCAAACAACTTGGCTAAGAGGCCAGAGCTAGCACATGGGGGACCCAGATCTGCTCTCCACAAGCTTTCTCGAATTCAAGCAAATCACTCAAGGACATGTGTTGGTACCCAGAAAAAAATTACTGCCATGATACCTGGCCTTGCTCTTCATTTTCTTTCCCCACATGAGGCCTGAAGCAAACAGAAAGAACCACCACACCACCTACTCAGAGAAAAAATGGCGGCAAAGAGAAAGGAAGTAAGCGTAATTCAACCTGCTTATGAAACTTCACAATGTATGCAAATTCAAGTCAGATCATCTTTCTGTCTATACACAGAATAGCAAGGTGGCCCGTGGCTCTGTGTGACATTCATCACAATGGTCATAATGCTCTAGATAAAAGTCTGCAATATTTTCAACAGCATAGAAAGATCATAGCACAAGCCTTGAGTACTTAAAAAAATTTTTTTGTTGTTTTCACCCTTGGTGACAATGCTTTAGCCATGAAATCCTGTTAGGTGAGGCGTGAGATGGAAAATCATTGTAAAGCTAACACTGTCAGGGACACGGGCTGAATGTCACCGGGGCGAATGGGCTAAGTGGCAGGCACATCTCTGGCTTTGCCACAAAAGAGAGGAGAGAGGGTGTGTATGTGCCACATTAATTGAATGCTGCCTGTCACCTCCCTCACATGCTACAGAAACAGGGCCCGGGGTCCAGGGGCCCAAGTCCTGATATGTGGTAGGATGAGCAGAGAGACAGTGGCAGAAATCCCCGGGCTTCAGTCACTGCCTGAATTATACACCCACCCAGATGACTCACTCAGGAGCTACTGGGCACCCACCATATGTCAGGCACTGTCCTAGGTGCTGGGCCACAGCAGTGACTAACACAAACCCTCCTTCCTTGTCCTTTTCATAATATTATCTTCTAGGGGGAACGTCAGACAATAAACAAGATAAATAAACTGTACAAATGATAAAAGTGACAAGCATCATGACAAAAACTAAAGTAAAGAGGTAGGAGAGAAAATGAAAAGTGACATTTTCGATGAGAGAAAGGGGCTGGCTGAGAAGGCAGTGCCTGACCCGTGAGTACAGCCGTGAGTACAGCTGTGAGTACAGCCATGAGTACACCCGTGAGTACACCCGAGGGAAGAGCATTCCAGAGACGAAGCCTGGTGGCTCAGAGCCCAGGGCAGGGGCCCGCCCGGCTCGCGCAGGGCCAATCACCAAGACCAACGGTGCAGCCAAGTTAGTAAAGGGGCAAAAGACGATGTAGCCAGAGGGATGACAGGGTATCATCTGACCTGGGTGTCCGGTCAGGCCCTTGGCTTTTTCTTTGAGATGACAAACCACTGGAGGGCTTTGAGCAAAAGAATAATATGACTTACACACAGGACCACTCCGGATCTTCTGAGAACACGCTGGAGAGAATGGATGGGAGGGGGAGCCTTATCGGGAAGGTTTCTACACTAGCCAAACTGAGGGACAGCGGCTCAGGGAGCAGTGGGAGCGGGAGGAGCAGTCAGGTCCCAGACCCACGGTCCTGACAAGTCAGATGCAGTGTGTGAAAGAAAGGATGGGGGAAGCCATATATTTAGCCTGAGCAACTAAAAAGACTTTCTAGTTCTGTTTAATGAGGTGGAGAAGCAGGTTTTTGCTTTTTGTTCTGCTTTGGTCGGTGGGAGGGAGATCGGGAGATGTGTCGGGAAGATAGTTTGGGACGCCTCGAATCTGAGATGTCAATTCTACATCCAAATGCACATTTCAAGCTCTGATTTCAAAATTCCTTGGTTCTCATTCAACCCCTTTATGGAATTTAACCAATGTTGCATCTGTTCTTACAAAATGCTCCTTATAACTGTCTGACATTTACATAATGTTTATATATCTGTGCATTTCTCTGTGTGAATGGACAGAGTAGCACAAATCTATAAGACTGCTAACATAAAGCATTAATTCTGAAGAGGCCTGTAGTGTACATAATGGTTCATCTGAAAGTTTTCTTTTTTTAACATGAGCCAGCTTGATATTTACCATTTTTAAGTGTACAGTTCAGTGACATTAAGTACATTCACTGCTATGCACACATCATCGCCATCCATCTCCTGAACATTTTCATCTTGCAAAACTGAAACTCTGTCCCCACTGAGAGAAGAACTCCCCATGCCCCGCCTCTCCTCCCAACCACCATCCTACTTTCTCCCACTATGGGTCTGACTACTTACATATAGTACCTGATATAAGTGGACTCAGTATTATATTATCCTTTTGTGACTGGCTTATTTCACTTGGTCCGACGTCTTTAAGGTTCATCCATGTTGGAGAATGTGCCAGAACTGCCCTCCTTTTTAAGGCTGAATAACACTCCACGGTATGTATAAATCACATTTTGTTTCTCCATCCTTCCATCTATGGGCATGTGGGTTGCTTCCCCCTTTTGGCTACTGTAAATAATGCTGCTATGAACATGGGTGTACAAATATATTCGATTCCCTGCTTTCAATTCCTTTGGGTCTATACCCAGAAGTGGGAATGCTAGATCATACACTCAGTTTGGTTTTAACTTTCTGTGGAACGGCCATCCTGTTTCCCATAGTGGTGGCACCATTTTACAATCCCACCAATAGCGCACAAAGGTTCCAATTTCTCCACATCCTCACCAACACTTGTATCAAGTGGTATCTCGATGTGCATTTTCCTAATGATTAGTGATGTCAAGCTTCTTTTCATCTGCTTATTGGTTATTTGTATATATTCTTTGGAGACATGTCTCCTTAAGTCCCTTACTCATTTTTAATCAAGTAGTTTGCTTTATGTTGTTGAGTTGTAAGAGTGCTTCACACACACACACACACACATACATGCATATATATGTATATATATTTTCTGGATATTAATTCCTTATCAGATATATCTTTTGCAAATATTTTGATTCAACAGATTATCTTTTTGCTTTACTGACAGTGTCCTTGGATACACAAAAGTTTTTAATTTTCATATAGTGCAATATTTCTATTCCTGTGGTTTTGGTGTCATATCCAAGAAACCGTCGTCAGATCCAACGTCATGAAGCTTATGCTCTGTATTTTCTTCTAAGAGTTTTACAGTTCTAGCTCTTACATTTAGCTCTTTGATGCATTTTGAGTTAATTCTAACGTAAAGAAAGGGTTCGACTTCATTTTCTTGCATGTGGATATCCAGTTTTCCCAACACCATTTGTTAAAAAGACTATCTTTTCCCCATTAAATGTTCTTGACACCCTTGTCTAAAATCGTGTGACTGTAAACGCAAGGGTTTGTTTCTGGGCGAGTCTAGTCCTTGTTCTGTGTCTGTCTTTACGCCAGCTCCATCGCGGGTTGGTTTCTGCAGCACTGCGGTAAGTTTTAAAATCAGAAGGTGTGAGGTCTCCAACTTTATTCTCTTTCAAGATTGTTTTAGCTATTTGTGGTTCTTAGAGATCCCCCCTGAAATTTTAGGATAGATTTTCCTATTACTACAAAAACAAACAAACAAACAAACAAAAAGCTTGAGACTTTGAGGAAAAGAAAATCACTTTTTGAAAAAATCTTGCTATCATTAACTGACATTTCACTGCTCATAGTTGTAGTAATCATTTGCATGTATCCTCTTATTCACACCCCGGAATTTTTCAGAATGAATTAATCCTTGAACGATGTAAAAAGCATATTAAAGTTAATTATATTGTTCAAAATTTCACCATTAAAACAATTAGGATTACAGCCTTGAAATATATGAAACAAAACTAACCAAACTGAGATACAGACGATTCAACAATGATTGCTGGAGATTTCAATATGCCATTTTCAATAACTAGACTGAGTATCAACAAGGAATAAAAGACCTGAACAATAATACTACAAACCAAAAAGATCTAACAGACGTTTTAAAGAACACTTCACCACACAACAGCAGAATGTATATTTTTCTCAAGTACACATGGAACATTCTCCAAAACAGACCATGTTAGGCCCTAAAACAAGCCTGAAAATATTTAAAAAGGATTTAAATCATACAAAGTATGTTATCCAACCACAATGGAATGAAAGTAGTTTGGGAAATTCACAGATATGTGAAAATTAACATCACTCTCCCAAACTACCAATAGGCCAAAGAAATCACAAAGGAAATTAGAAAATACTTTGACATGAATGACAATGAAAACACAACACACCAAAACTTACGAGATGCAGCTAATGCAGTGCTTAGAGGAAAATTTATAGCTCTAGACACCTACAGTAAATGTGAGGGGGGCTACAAATCAATCACATAACCTTCTACATTAAGAAACCAGAAAAAAAAAAAAGAAGGAGGGAGCAAACTAAACCCAGTAGAAGCAGAAGGGGGGAAATAATGCAGATTAAGATGAAATACATGAAACAGAGAAAAAAATGGAAAAAGCTCAGCAAAATCAAAAGTTGCTTCTTTGCAGAAATCAACAAAATTGACAGATTTTATCTAATTGATCAAGAAAGAGAGAGATGACTCAAATTACTAAATTCAGGAATGAAAAGGGAGATATCAACACCAATGTTACAGAAATAAAACGGTTTAGAAGGGAATACTAAGAACAATGGTATGTCACCAATTATATAACCCAGATGAAATGGACAAATTCCTAAAAAAGAAAGAAACTACTGAAACTTATTCAAGAAGAAAGCACAAGGATGGGAAACTCTAAAACTAATTTTTTTTTTTTGTTAGTTCTACAGTTTCTGACATTTCAGCTTGGGAATTATTTCCATGACAGACTGTGCTCCTTCAAAGTTCCCTGCACAGAATTCAAGGATTTTATTCTTCATAATCACACGTTAGCAGGCACATATTTTGTGAATTAACCTCTTCGTTAACTAGACACCCTGGTGCTTAATCCTCCTTTAAAAAGTCCTGTTTTTACCGCAGCTGTAGCTGCAGCAATCCAGCTGCACTCAGGGGTGATCCGACAGCACTCTGTTTCAACCAAGTTTTCTGTCCCCCACCATCTCTGATGCCAGAGACAAGACAGTCGAGACCCAGCAGTTCAAGGGTTAACCCATAAGCAATGGCAAGTGATGAATAAACGCTTTGCACCTGAGTTTCAGGTGGCACCTTCTGAGGCGCAGCTCCTCAAAACACCCCACCAGGATTAAGCCCCCTTCGTCCACAGCAGGGACTAAATTGGCAACACCTCGCTGTACTTGGCTTTTCCTCTTTCCAATTTCCCGTTTCCCGGTCTCCCAGTCTCCCCCGCATCTGCGTGGAAAGCCACTGCCTCAGCCTGGATCTTCTCCCAGAAAGCAGAGCCTAAGAAAGGCCTTAAGACAGGCTTTGAAAGGTCCGTTCCCTCCACCCACCTTTCTAATGCTTAGTTAGCACTTCAGGTCCACTGTGCTAGGACACATTGTGGTAGAAAGAACATAGAGCTTATAATAATAGCTGAGCGCTATTATTAACCTAACTTCTTTGAATGAAACATGGAGATATTACACATTCAAAAGAGCTTTAGAAACATTGTTTTATACATAGGACAATTATCATTATTAATGAGATGAATCAGATACAACAATCTATTCAAGTCTAAATTCTGATAAAAATACAAGATCAATTCAGAGTAGCTGTGCATGAACATCAGAGATTTTGAGAATAAAAAGCCTCTGGTCTCTGAGAGCATGTGGCTGTATCTATAATGCTTTGGCTCTTCTTAGAAAGGAGAATGGATTCACATATTATTTATAAACAATTACAAACAAAAACGAAAACATTGTTATCTATGTATGCCTTTTGACATAGTGTGGAGTTTCATTCCATGGAGAAGCAAATCATATAAATGAAGTTATGGTTAAAAAGTTGTATCAGAATTACGGACTCACTCAAAGTTCAAAAAAGAAGCTATTTTGTCTTAGTCAATACAAAACTCCAGTAGAAACTGACATCATCAAATGGCTCGCAGTGTCACAGAGTGCTCTGCTTAGACCAAGGTTAAGTTCAGTCCATGGGCTGTTTTCAAGGGAGCCCCAAACACCCTACAAGTGAACATATCGTGTCGTGTGAATCCGTCTATGTGTATTTTTCTGAGTTCTACATTGTTCCCAGAAAACCATGAACCAAAAAAAAAAAAAAAAAACTTGGAGAAACAGAAGAGGTTGGTATTTTACTGATGTGTCTCCAACGTGCAACTCAGAGCTGCCCAGTGAAGGGAGGAGCCAGAGCTTTGGTTCTGGGTGTGGGGAGGGACAGGGCGTCCTACCAAATCCGCATCCAGGAACACGGCATGGCTTCGTGTCCGGATTTCACTCGTGGTTATCCCGCCAGCTTACGGGTCGGTGTGAATAGCGGCTCCATGCTAACGTCACAGATTTATTCTGTTTTCACATTTTTGGTGCCTTAGATTTTCTAATGCTAAATTTAACGTGTTTTATCTGATGACACAAGAGACAGTGTGAAATCACCGAGGGTATGCACCTCTGTGTCGAGACGTCCTAACAGAGCAGTTTTACTGTTTCGCGGCCGGTGTGACCTGAGAATCTGATATCACATCACGTCCAGAGCAGTTATTACAATAATAAGCCACCTACTCTGACCACAGTGGAAACTACCAGTAACACTGTCATTTGCAGAGCACTGAGTGTATTGCATAGCTAGCCCCAAACGGTATAAATAACAGTAATTTGCCTCCATGGTAGCACAGAGGTTTTTACTCCACAAATAATTTGTGGTTAAGTCTCGGTAAGCCTTCGCTGTGATGGAAACAGCACCAGTGTAAACTCGAAGCTAATCCAGTTTTATACACAACTTAGAAACGAGAATGACGCCCTGTGCCTGCCTGTCCCACCAGCCCAGAACCCCCTCGCACCTCCCACAGCTACGTCATGTTATCAGGTCATCATGTTATCAGGTCGACTAGGGAAAAAGATCCAGGTTTCATCTCACTAACAAACCTAAAAATTGTCCCCATCGCCAAACTCTTTAATTCTAGGGTACTTATTGGAAAGTTAGGGAGGATTGTGAATTATTATTTATATTATTTAAATTCTTGTGCTTTGGACCTAAGAATAGATTATCAGCTCTCTTACTAAAAGGAAACTAAGAATATTAAATCAAGCTTTGTTAATAAAAAGAAATGCCTGTCAAGATAAAAAAAAGTTCTTTATATCACGCAAGTTACCTCAGGCATAGAATCCTTTCTCTGTCTTAACCCAGTCAGCATACTGCATTTGCAAATCTACAGCTTCCACTGTAAACAAACCTTAACCCGGAATGGCTAGTGGGAACTGGGAACTGGGCATTCTATTGAATTCTACCCAGATCCGGCATACTAGATTATCAAATAATAAAGTTACCAAATTGAAATGCTATTGAATGTTCATAGGTGTACTTAATAATTCAGAAAGCATCTCAGGAAGACCGTGAACATGGACTACACTGAACATACATGCAGTATTAGAAGGTACGTAACAATAACTGATATGCCATAACCTGCCTTTTGGAATAACTGCACATTGCAACTCTGCCAACTGTCTCATCAGATGCTATAAAATACCAAATAGTCATTTTGGCTTCTTAATTTTTGCAGATTCCAAATAAGATAGGAAATCAAATATGACAATGTAAATAAAAGTGCCTGGGAAAAATAAAAAGCCCACACAAGTATGGCATTATTGTGGGTGGGATTAGAAGCTCTGTTAGACCGAGAACTCATGCCCCCAGCATCTTTCTTTACCAAACTCATGTCTTAGTCACATTCTACTTCAATAATTAAGACCCCAACCAAAATCCAGTCCATAAGATGTTAATGTCAGATGTTTATTAGTATAATTTAATGAGCACAAGATCACATTAAAATGTCCCAAGATACAAACTGTTGAAGTCTGAAATCACAAAAAAATATAAACTTAGGTGCATGAACAAAGTTATAAATATCTAAAAACAAAGTTCTACATCTTCAACATTGGGCCGATAGAGAGAGAGAGAGAGGTTGAGATTACATATAAGAAACATCACATTTCAACAGAGCAACCCTGACCACCCCTGACCAGGCTGGTCGCCTCACGCCACACGCAGGTGTGACCATCACGACAACACAGCATTTCGTTACAGGACCGGCTATTTCATACAGAGCTACATTTGAGACATTAAATTTCTTTCTTTCAAAATGAAACATTCAAGTGAAACATAGTGAGCTAACAATATTAACTAAATTTTAATGAGCTGTTAGTAGAATATTTCGATTTCATAAATTAAAAAAAATATTTAAAAAAAAACAAATTTTAAACAAAAACATAACAAAATGGAAATAAAAGAGGAATAAATCAATGTCAGTAATGAAGTGTGAGTGTGTGATTGTGACCACGGCCACAGGAGGGTCATCCCCAGGCCCCTCCACCCATCCTTCACTGAGATAAGCTGAGACTGGTTAGAAGTGATAAAAAGATGTCAAACCTTTAAAAAGTTAGCACTACCAAGTGTAAAAAGTTCCCTGTCCAAAAAAAGAAAAAGAAAGAAAAAAAGCACAAGAAAACTAAATTAAACAGCTGCACAGCAAAGGGAAAGGGCTGTGTTTTATTTGACGGTGTGGTCTCCTATGGCAACGGTTGCCATCTCTGATCAACTGCTTGAAGGAAAGCATAAAGCCCTTCCCTCCAAAATATGCCTTGCTTAAGTGCCTTCTCCCCAGAACCCATCGGAGGAATTCCTGGCAGAGAAACCAACCCACGTGACCAGATCCTCGTGACCGGAAGCGGAAATGCTCCCTACATTCCAGAAGTCACTGCAGGGGCTCAGTTTAAACTCACGATATTCTGATTTTACCATCACAAAAGCAGCTCTGTATCAGAGGGTCAAAAACAGTGTGCATTTTGAACTCTTCCTCAGAACACGGTGCCATTTACTTATTTTAATCTGAAACAATCAATCAGTGGCTTGGCGATTATAAAAACCTGCATAGTCAGTAAGTGGACAGAAAAATTTTAAAGAGTATTTCGCATTCCCCTAAGATTTCAAAACATGGCCCATGTTTTATATTCTTTTTCTAAAAGTCCAATCACAGCTTATATTTGAAAGGTTCCATAGTTCTTACCCCAAATGGTTTCCAAATTTTTAGCTATTAGTTTGGAAAAATGAGGAACAAAATTAAGACAGTCTACAATGTTCATGATGAAGGATCTGACACACAGGTCCTCGTGGGTGACCCCCCATCTCCTGGCCTACCGTATAAAGGCCTCTCCAGAGTTCAAGGGGATACCAATCCTGAAGAGACTGTGCCCAATGAGACCATCACCTCAACAGAACCTGATAAATCCTGGTCCTTCAGTGTGTTGCCATTTCGTTTCATTCTCATGTTGTTACAGAAAAAGTTATTTTCTCTCTGTATCAACATTCCTGTATTCTAAGGATACTAGATCCTATTTCCTTTAACTTCTCGATTCTTATTTTGCTAGTTCACGATCAATGTTAAGAAAGTGATTTGGGTTATAAAATTGCACACATGCAATAATAAGGTGGTTAAATCTTCAGGAGAATCTAAGCCTAGACGAATAGATAATAAGTTCATAATAGAAACAGTTTCAGCCCAACTGGCAACCAACAAAAAAAAAATGAGTCAAGGAAATACTTTTCAAAGTTTCATCAGAGCTACTCTGCATTAGAAAAATTTAAATTAAAATAGTGTAATTTATCCTATATTAGTAGGGTGGACAGAAACACAGGTAGCATAAGAGATGACCCTTCCCTAAAAGCAAGCTGACAGAGGGAGAGGAGGGGGAGGCACAGGGAGGTGCACTGCAGACTGGGGGACCCCTGTCGAGAGCACACGCTCTCCTTGGTGTCGCCACATCCTGATGC
This sequence comes from Macroglossus sobrinus, assembly GCA_004027375.1. Classification (NCBI taxonomy): domain Eukaryota; kingdom Metazoa; phylum Chordata; class Mammalia; order Chiroptera; family Pteropodidae; genus Macroglossus; species Macroglossus sobrinus. The sequence continues at coordinate 83,737 of PVKZ01003624.1, read as the reverse complement.
GTGGGGGAGGTCTGAAGACCAAGTGAAAAACGCCAACTGAAAACACGTAAAGAAAAGAAAAACGTGAGAGCGGAATAAATGATAAAATGAGTTTGAAAAGAGAACAAGAAATAAAAGACAGCAAACGACCTTTATAAAAATACGAAAGTTAGAAAGAATTGTCCTTTGTCGTTCGTGCTCACAGGGGGAAGGGAGCTCCACCAAGCCCTGCAGAGCACAAGAGGAAGCGGGCGGCTCGCTCAGGCATCGGCAGAGAAGAACTAGCCTCCGCTTCTTCTAGACCGTGTCCAGGGAAGGAAAGCAAAGCTGCAAAATGCTGAAGGTTTTAGGAGTGGAACGGTGCTTAGGAAAGATCACTGGTCTGGCGTTGCAGCAGCCCCAGTGTTGAGACACACTCTAGGCTTCTAGGAGGAGAAAAATAGAAAGGGAGGAACAAAACAGGAAGGGGAAGGAAGGGGTGGAAAAGCACAGGTCGTTAGTACACAGCAGTTCAACACAGCGAGATGCTCAAAAAACCGTTTCTACGCTACCAGCGTTGATCTGCTTAGATCAACGATAACGTTCTGAAGGGAACAGAAATGGGACTTTCCAAAATGGCACTGAGCTACATGCTCCAGTTAGTGACGGCCAAATCAGAATGCAGTCATGCTCCAAAAACATGCGCTTCGTCCCCTCCCTGCTCCTTCCCACCCCCAACGAAACACACATATTTTCAGTACAGCATCTGCCTTAATACAGTCGAGATGTCAAGTTCAGATGCAAACATCTTCCCAGAGGCGCAAACTCTTCTCCTCGTGGCGGAGAGGTGTCCTAGGGCAGGAAGACCTGCTTTCATGATGTCACTGGCAAGTGCATAACCAGCTGGGCTCTTTTTTGTCACCAGGGGACTAAGTCACAGAATAGTAAGAACTGGACTGCATCCTTTTCCTGTTATTTTTTTTGTGCTGTTAAGATCCGGCCTCGGGAAGCAACTGCTACATAAAGTTTGCGTCTCCTCTGGTCACACCTGGCATCCTGCTGGGGAAGAGGCCTACTCCAGTTTTGCTAGCTGCTGTCTCCTTCCTGGATGACAGTGGCATCCACTCTGTCAACAGCTAGTCAAATCAAACCCCTCGCAGCCTTTCCCTCCCCTGGCGTTGCCACCAGGTGTAAGAAAGCTGTTTTTACTCATTTTTTAAAGTTATGTTCAAACTTCTCCTTTAATCACAGGAATATTTCTATAAATGTTTTCTTAAAACCAAATTATACAGCAAGCACAGAAATGGTCAATACCACATACAACCAATTTTATCAAAGCAATAACCAAATTTTTTTCAGAAAACTGGAAGATACAGTGGCAGGCACTTCTGCTTGTTTCTAGCTTTTAAAGTAAAGAGTTCCTAATTCATGAGTTGCTAATAAAGATGATGATGTCAGTAGGTAAAAACTCATAGTTCCAACCAACAGAGCCTAGTCACCAATAAACCTGAGGCACGGAGATACCTTCAACACTTCCCAAGGTCTCAGAATAAGGAACGAAGCCTGGAAGAATCCCTGCTGCTAACAAAGGCCTTCTGGAAGCCTCAGAAACTGAGGAATCCTATGGGGGCTCGAGGGACAGGCTTCTCTGGGCTGGGGTGTGCCTACGAGAGAAAGCCAGCCACAGCCCTCATCAGGGGCCAGTCACGGGAATCGATGTTACGCCCCAGTTACGGAGAGCACGCGCTGCTGCGGAGAACGATGCACTTGGCCGTCAGCAGTGTGCTCATTCGGGTCACCAGTGTCAGCCTGCTCACAGCCGCAAAGGAGGGCTGTTCTTTATAAAACGTCAACAGGACTCTCCTATCAGCTCCCTTAGAAAAGGTTGACATGGTCCATCACTACGGGCCCTGCTACTGCGTCGGGGATCTGCTCACCACACACACCCCGGGGAAAGGGGCTGGTGCTAAGGATGTGGTGGGAACCCCGGGAACTCAGGGCCAGTTGACGGCACTGCAAAGCCCTAGGAATAGCCGGGAGTTAACGTCAGAGACAGTGAAGGGGAAAGTAAAGGGAAACCAGACTGAGGGCAAAAGAGAAAGGAGGGAACTTTCCATCTGTAGCTCATGGTTTCCTGACACGGAGCCGTGGAAGCTAAATGCAGAGTGGCTGTGCCCGGGCGGGAGCTGCAGTGGCCCAAGGCCTCCGCTGTGACACACTTCGACGGTGGTCACTGTGCCTCTAGGAGCGTGCACTTTTAAACTGACCCAGCATCTGTGTGGTCCAACAATGACAGATAGTCAGAGAGAGTATGAAACAAAAGCCACCCTCCTCTTTGCGCTGCTGGAGCTGGTACGAGGCGGAGGGAGGCCTGGGTTGACGTACATCCGACGAGAGCAACACGCCTAGAAACACCCCCTCCGAGGAGCGTGTCCAGGCGTTTGCCGTGTCGGTCTCGCCCACGCACCTGGGGAACCACTTACCTGTAGTGTCATTCCCCTCCATGCCATGATCGCCGTTGGCCAGCGCCGCTGGTTTAGCAGATGGAGTACCTGCGACAACCACAAAGAAGAGTTACCCATCCTGACAGCAAAATGAAAAACGGAGCCAACTGCTAGCTAACTGGCAGAATCTCTGCCCCTCTTCAGAGCATTAGCTGACAGAAGATACAAATCTGTCCTAAAAGTAAAGATCCAAAAAAAGGAAACCCAGAAACACAGACCAGAACTGACTCGTTCGTTTCCACAGCACCCAAATGCCATGACGCCACAGCACCACAGCGAGCCGAGTCCTGTCCGCTCTGTGAATTGTCAAAGATTTCCGTTGTGCTCCATAAAACTGTCACAAAGCACCACAGGTTTAGCATCTGGGATTCAAATCAAACGCTCCAAGGACACAGGGCTGTTTAAAACAACTTCCATATAAGAACTCCAGGCGCCATCACAGCTCCTGGACCCAAGGGGGACATGGACATCAGCAGAGCACCTCTGCGAGAGGGTGCTTTTTTTTTTTTATGTTAGCTAATCTAATAAAGTACAAGTGTGTCTCATTTGCTAATAAATAAGGATGCTGAGCATCTTTTTATGTGTTTAGTTGTCATCCCTTTGTTTTCTTTAGTGAATTGAATGGTCAATTTTTTTTACTGTTTTTTTAACTGAGTTGCTTATTATTGTAGAGTTTTGAGGATTCTGTATAACTCTAAATACCAGCTCTTTATCAGATGAGTTTTGTAAATATTTTTTCCCAGTCTATAACTTATATTTTCATGTTCTCAGCTGTCTTCTAAAGAGAAAAATTTGACATTTTAATGAAGTCTAATTTCCCTTTTCTTTTACACTTTCATGCTTTTGGTGAAGTGTCTAAGAAATCGTTGCCTCACCCAAGGTCACAGGATTTTCTCCTGTGTTTGCTGTTAGAAGTTTCATAATTTTTAAATTGAGGCTTATGATACATTTAGAGTTAAATTTTTCACGTGGTGTAAAATATGGATCTAGATTGATAATTTTGCATACAGGCACCTAACTGTTCCTTTATCATGTGTTGGAAAGGCTAGACTATTCCACTGACTTGACTATGCACCTCTGTTGAAGATGGATTGACCCGGACATAGCGTGTGGATTAAGTGTGGACTCCCCTGTTCCGCTGACAAAAAGTCAGTCCCTTCTGCCAACATCACACTGTCTCGATTGCTATATTTGTAGAAAGTTGTGAGATGAGGTCATGTGAGTCTCCTCCAAATTGGGTCTTTTCCAAATTGTTTTGGTTATTCTAATTACTTTCCTTTTCCATATAAATTTTAGAAACAGCTGTTAATTAATTTTTCTATGAACTCTTGATGCCATTGCTCTGACCATACAGATCAGCTGAGTGTGTATCTTTACCCTCCCTAAAAGGCCTTGACCCCACCTAACATTCCAGCACCTGAGCAGTTTTCGGGTCAGCCTGCCGTCGAGTTTCCTCAGAATCACTCGCAAGAAATTCACCGACAAGTCAAAATCTAGAATGTATGCTATGAAAATGTAAAATGCAAAGTTTTCCTTCAGAAGGCAAGAAACCACACAGTCCAACTTGCTGGATCCCATAAATCCAGGGCAGAAATCATTCACATAAAGATCAATCATTCCTGAAAAGATCATTCGTTCTGCTATCTCAGACAGCAGAGGAACAACGAAGGAGAAAACCTGAAAGAATGAGGCAGACCAAAGAGAGAATATCAGTTACTGGAAGAAGAAGAAGGAGAAGAAGAGGGGAATAAAGGAATGAAAAAACCAGACTTATTAAATCCCCACCATGCTCCATTCTAGGGCTGCACACGTTGCGTTTTGTTTATCCAGAGAGATGCAAAACATGCTGTATCCCATATTTTGGCCAAAATAAATAAATTCCCCTTTAACCTCACACGGTAAGCTTACAAAATGCATTCCTTCTCGCTCAAGGAAAAAAAAAAACATATTAAAAAAAATCTGCCTCATTTTAAAATACAGACTGCAAGAAAATAAAATGCAGATAACAGGGAAATGCAAATTACAAAAAAAAAATGATACCATCTTTTGGCCATGAGAGTGATAAAATCTTTTTAAAATCTGGTAACAGCCAATGTGAGCAAAAGTGTAGGAAAAGAGGAATATATATTAGAATTTAAGAGAGTATTTGGCCGTCTATCAAATTTTGAAATACCCATTTAACTCCACAATTCATTTTAGGTATTTCGTTGATGAAAAGACATAAAATTACACAAAAATGAATGTAAATAGCACATTTACTATGGCATTGTTTAAAAAGTGACGAATGTCCATGAACAGATTTTCACTAAGCTGTGAAATAATACACAACTATTCAAAAAAATGAGGTTGGTCTTCATGGTCTGATATGGAAAGATGCCAGGGCATATTAAAAATAAATAAAAGCAGATACGGCATAACAGAATTATTATAAAAACAACACATAATGAGAAAAAATATGAAAGAACATGTAGAAAACACCACTGGTAACTGCTAAAGACTGAAGTATGGGAAACCAGAGATGGGGATAAAAATGGAGACTTTCACCGACAAAATCCTGTTTTAATTAAGCGCATGAAAGAATTTAAGACTGGATAAGAGCCAACTGAGGCACACACACAGGTCAGCCTCAACATATATCACAAACACATAAAAACGGCAGAAGAAATTCCTTGAAAGCATAAAGAAAGATCTAGAAATCAAGGAGGGTACCCTCCAGTGGACCAGAAATAATGAGAAATATCCCAAGAAAATGAAAGCAAACAGGACCACGCCGGAGAAGCCACGGCCCAAAGCCAAGGCCCTAGGAAAGCCGGGCTCCGAGGTACCCTGTGCTTAGGGACGGTAGTGGTATGTGTGTGTGTGTGTGTGTGTGTGTGTACGCGAGGGTGGCTCCTACAAGCTGCCAGGCCCGTCCCCACTGCCCCATGCCTTCCTCCCTCGCTCACAACCCCTCGCTCACAACTGTCGGCCTTGTGCCAGCCACTTCCCGACGGGAGCAGAGGCTGAATGCTCTGGCACAAGAGGAAGCCAGCTCCCTGGTGACTGGTGGTACCCAAGAGTGCGAAGCCCACACCCCGCCTGGCAGCGCTGTCACATCCCTGCCAGAGGCAGGTGGCAGTCATGCATCACAGGCAACCTCGAATAAGACAGCGTCCCCAGGTAACTGAGGAAAACTACTAAAGGAGAAAGATTTCACATTCAAAGAAAATATATATCACCCAGGGACACAATGTCGAAAACAGTAAGTAGGAGACTTTGAAAAAAGAAACATGTCAAAGAAAATATCACAAATCAGTGAAACCAGAGCAAGCCCTGAACAAAGTGACTTATCCAAAGACTGAGGAACAGGTCCGTTTCCAGGTTAGAGAGGTTTCAATTCTCTGCTGTCATCAACCCTGAAAGAGTTGTCATCTGACAGGACACTGAAGATAACTTTTAACAGGACTGAATTATGGAATTCTTGGCATGTGACTCAAAGAACTGAGGACACTGCTGTTAAGTCTCACACACTTAGCCGTGTGACCAGGTTCTTGGCTATTACATCATAAGAATAGAAATGCAAATTGCTAAATAAAACCTGTTTCAGACTAGTAAAAAAAGTCATCCACAGATTCACGACCCAATCAAGAAAAATAATAGACCCCATCATCTCATTATGAAAAACATTTCCAATTAAATTCAACTTTTATGGTTAGTAATAACTTATCAGAAATTATAGCATAGGTCAACTGTGTACTACTAGTAATTAAATGCTAAATTATTCTGGAGCAAGTTAATACTTAGAACCTTATCGTTACAGAAACTTTTTAAATTAAAAATTAAGTTTCCATACATATTTAGTTACAAAACCACAATAACTTAAGAATAAAACCTTTCGTGTGTAAAAATACACTACGTTAGGAAAAAAGTCTGTGAGAGACAGGAATGGAAATAAGAATTCAAGGAATCGAAAGATGGATTTACATTTCCAATGATAAAGAACAGCTTGCTCATGCATTTTTAAAATAAATGATGATGGGAATCAAAGCACTATATATTATGCATTTGGATACATTTAAAAGAGTGATGTAACTATTATTTTTATGTGGCAAAGTAAAACATTCTAAAAAAACACATGCTTTGCAACTATTTAATCTTTTGCTAACAAGAAAATTTTAGGTGTCAGCTTAAAAACGTTCAAAGAGTATAAAATTTTTCAGAATTCTCATATGGGTATGTGATTAGTTTCAAGATCTCTACACCAAAGCAGAAGTTACAAAGCACGGTTTATATGTATTGACAGAAAAAATGTCTAAAATGTAAAGTGAAAATAGCAAGTTATAAAAAATAACATGTGTGATTTGATCTCATTTGTATAAAACTAAGGGCAATGATTTCTGACTGTACGTTTGTAAATACAAAGAGCATAACCTTAAATGACCCGCTCCTCTTGAGAAATAAACAGGGTTAAGTGGGAGTCAAAGGAAATTTTCACTTATTTAAATAAAATTTTATTTTACACAAGATTTTTATTTTAGAATGTTTTAAAATTTACAGAAGGATTACAATGCTAGTGCAGAGATTCTCAGAGACCCATACCCAGTTCCCCCGACTAAGAAAAAAAGGGCTGGGTTAAGGTTCCAGAACAAAGGCAGGTTGATCCACCACTTATAAATTCATCTACTTGGCCCAACTATTTGTCGACTCTTCTTCCACACTCTACAATGTCTGTGCTAAACCATCCTGTCCTCATCACACCCCCAACCCTTTGCACCTCTGCTTCTCAGCATAGGAGCTCACCTCCCCCAAAGAAAACATGACCCCCTCTCAAGGAGACCTCCTCCCCTGCTACTCCCACACACGGGCCTACAGCACCTGCGCTGACTCCCCACCTCCACACCTGTGCCTGGCTCCCCTGTCCTTCCCAGGGGGCTTCTCTCTCTCCCCCTGGAGTGAGAAAGCAGGCATTACGTCACTCCTCTCAGATCCCACAGTTCTTCACTTCCTTTCCTTTGGCAGTTGACTGTCTTCCCTAATGAGCTGTCAGCCCCTTGAGATTTCAAGTTTTGGGTTCCTTTTCTTCCTTCTCAGTGACAGAATATTCTCAATAAATACTGCTTAAAGAAGGAAAGAATGAAGGAATGGCTGGAATAAATGCTACGGATGTGGGGTGCCAGAGCAGGTCGTAAGGAGGGAGAGTGCAAACTAAGGAACTCCGAAGATAACCTAAAATTTCTAAGAACAAAACGTATCAGAGACGGTGCCTTTAAAATACTTAATTTTCTAATTTTCTTCACAGTGATGTTTTGTTTTTATAATCAGGGGAACAGAGCTATTTATGACCAGAAGGTTTCAAACAAGATCAACACCAAGAGAGCGCGAGTCACACGCTACTTCTTTGTTTTCAGTAAAATGAAATGCAGCCTCACTGGGGTGCAGTCGGAACAGCTCTGTGGTCTCACTGAGCCGTTTCACACCATGTCCCGAGTAAGAAATTTAACTGTAAAAAACAAATGTTCTCCCAACCCACTTGGAGTCGGTGCCTAAGTACAACGGAAGTTTTTATGTGGGGGAAAAGGGTTGTGGGGAGAAAATCGTAGAGGATATCTGGGTGAGGATGGTAGTTGATAGGGAGGATGTTTATTTCTTTGCTATTTTTCTCCTGTGCAGCTCTCAGAATTTCTCACCTACAGAAAAAACCTGACAAATTACCCTCTTAAATAAGATCTCTACTCTTCTTTCATACTGAGGTACCATCGCTATAAACTATAAGTGTTAGTACTATTTTTCTTTTCTTTTCCAAAAGGAACTGAGTTAAGCAATATATTTTCAAATCGAAGTCCAACAACTATTTCTGCAAAGATGTCACTAATTTATGTATAGATAAAAATTTCCCTAATCAGTGAGACTATTACAGTGGTTTAGGATTAGACTCCGAGGTCTACCTAAATAAATACCTACGTTTCAGTTTACGGACATAACTGTCAGTCTGTGCATTACTATAACCGGAATCTGAACAAAATGAGTTCAGTATAGTTCACTAAAAACAATGTCCATTCAGTTTAACGAACAATGACTGTCCATCCGCCATGCTCCAAGGGCGGTGACCTCTCCTTGGTTCCACACAGGCTGTCACACTGCATGACCTCACTTGATGTGCTTGCTTCTCCATGGTTCTCTCCTGTCACTTGTCTCAAGTGTCACTAACACCTCTGGCTTCTAACCACTGAGCAACTTGAGGTGGCTGGTACACTTTGACTATTCTGTGCCTCTCCCTTTGTGCTGATAGTGTTATTCTGCATGGAAAATAAAAATAAAATACTATCCCTACTCCAGAGTGGGCTAAGTGTGAGACAACAAATCCCTTCAGAGAAGAGAGGCACTTAATGAGGGGAGGATGGAAAAAAAAAGAGTCTGGGGGAGGAGGGCAGAAGGGGGCGGAGAAGAATCAGAAAATGTTCTTTGAAGGTTACATCTAAAACCCAATCTTAAAAGAACTGCCAATCACCACCTTTAACTAAAGCTTTAAATCTTGTCAACCTCCAGATGCGTGCGTGCATGCGTGCGTGCGTGCGTCTTTAGCCCAGACCTCTCCTCTGGACCCCAGAGCTGCCCCTCCCCACTTGGTACCTTCACCGGGATCAGATAAGTCACAGGCAACAGACCCCCAGCTGAATTTCTTATCTTCCCCTCAAATCTACTCCTTCTACAGTCTTCCCAATCTCAGATGATGGCGAGTCCTTCCTTTTCGTTGCACAGGCCAAAACCTCTGGCTGGAGTCGTGCTCGGTACATCCCTGACAATGTGAAAGTCTCGTGCCCTAGAAGGAGCAGTCTGGGGGGCAGGGTATCAGTTAAAGTCAGATGGGCGTGGATTCGGGAGAGAAGAGAGGAAAGGAACTAGAGACAGGGAGCAGATACATCTTTTTCAGAGAAGGAACAGAATGAAAAGAAGTAGATGAGATGGACATGGGGTAGAGATGGGATTTTTTTTTTTTTTTAATGAAGGAAAAACTTATGGTATGTTTAATGCTGATGAATGACCCGGCTGAAAGAGAGGAGCTGATATTGCAAGAGATAGAAGAAGTGATGACGTCCGCATGACGTCCACAGTGACAGCACGAACAGCTCGCACATAACAAGCAGAGAAAGAGCAAAGGGCAAAGGTGAAAGCGGGTCAGATGGGGAGGGAGGGGCGCTGGTTCTCTGTTCTGAAGGTCACCAGCTGAGACTATGAACAGGAGAGCACTACTGGAAGTTGTCTAGCAAAGCGAAAGACTTTACAAATTCATATGAATTAGCAGCAGAGCCTCGAGTGCATGCTCTTTATGCAAATGAAATAAGACTCTCATTTACATTTTCTGAACACACTATTTATAGGTCTAATAGTTCTTCTTGAGTTAAATAAGTAAATATTTAGTTTTGGAAAATAGATCTAGAAGACAGTAAATCAAGCAGAAAGTTTTGCATTCATGAAGATGATATGGTTTCCTAGGAAGGACACAGGTTTAAAATCAGAAGGTCTGGGTACAGGTTATGGTTCTGTCACTATTAACTAAATGATCAAATGCCATTCCCTAGTGCTCTCTAAGCCTTTAATAATCTCACCTGGAAAATGGGACCATCTCTACGTCTCATGGTTATCGTGAGGACTAAACGCAATAATACTGGAGGCAGTACTGTGTCAATTATACAGTGTTAAGCAAATGTTAACCACTATTATTATTCTCACTGTTATTAACTGCAGACCGATCAATACAGACTGATTAATCTATTGACCAACTACAGATTAATTGTAGACTGCTCACTAAACTATAAAGCAACCTTGTGAGAACCTAAAATTAGTTTGCGTTTGCCTTATATAAAAATCTAGCTTAAATGACATTACTAGACTAAGCAATAATTGTGAGACTATGACATAAGCAACTAACCGGAATAATATAATATAATATAATATAATATAATATAATATAACAAAATAAAATAAAATTAAATTAAATTAAATTAAAATTAAATTAAATTAAAATAAAATAAAATAAAAGGAAAACAAGGAGGTTAGAAGAAAATAAAAAGAGATAAATTCTACCGTATACACAACACCTAACAATCTAAAACTCTAAGCTCAGGAGAAAATAAAAACAACCCTAAACATGAAAATATTAGTAAAGGAAAAAGCCTGGCACACGTCTCTGCAGGTAAGGCTCGTTGGGCTGTAGTCGCTGGAACACTGCACTTACTGGAGAAGTCCCAGTTCAAAGGATGCCACACTGCCTTCTTTCGGTGACTCATTTGCCCCCGAGGGACTCTCATGCATGACATGAACACTTTCTCTGCTAAACACACAGAGTACTGAAAACGACACGAGTTTAAAGAAAAACAACAACAAATCACATATGTGAGACATAAGAATATTCAAATTTATTAACATTTTAAATCTCTTCTTCCACAAGAGATTTCAGACTCCCACACCTGGCGAGCCAGCTTGGAGGGACAAGCAAGAGCAGGCCACTAAGAGGGCACCGGGCTGTGAGGAAGGAAGGGCCACGGAGTCTGCTTTGGGCTACGTGGGGAGGATTCAGCATGGCCTCAATGCTAGGGCATGTGCAAAAGTCAGGCCCGTGCCACCACTGCCCCCTGGTGGCCACTTAAGTCGGCTGCACTGCTCCACAATAGAAGGCCCAGCCAGCGGCACAAGGAAAAATATTACCCAGTTACCATCCTTTCTAGGACCCATGCAGCAGGCCCTTCCTCCTGGGTCAGCGTTTCTCAACCTTGGTCATGCAGCCAAGTCACCAGCAATGGCCTGTTAAAGCCCCACCCCCCAGAGTGTCTGATTCCCTGCGGGAATTGCATTTTGAACAAGCTCCCAGTTGACACTGATACTGCTGGTCCGAGACCACACTTTGAGAACCACTGTCTTAGGTTCAAACATTCTACAGAAACACGTTCCTGGCTCAGAAACCTCCTGGAATGTTGGAGACAAAGTATTCTGTCGTCTCACATCTAAGTGCACAGAGTACAGAAAAATCTGTCCACAAATTTACCAACTGTTTATTTGTGTCTAACGGTCAACAATGTGTTAGATGTTCATTCAAACATCTATGACGTTTTGAATGAGTCACAGTATTAATGCTGTTATTCACATCTAAGAAGAGAGCTTCTGTCTTTTGTCTCCCTGACATAGAAAGAGGCATATAAAGCTGATAATGAACAATTATTAGGAAGATAACATTCACGAAGGACAAAAAATCAAGTAGTAGTACATACATTCTGAAAAAGTATTTTGAGAACTGTTTCCCAAAGTGACAGGCATTTTAGAAGGAGCCTGACACCCGTTTTATATCCATGTATTTGGCTATTTAAACGTCTTATGGAGGCAATGCTAAGACGACAGACATACTTGTAGAAGCAAAACTAAATAGGGGTAAAATGGGAAAAGGTATAGCAAATCCACAAAAAAGGCCTAAAAACAAAGCTGAATCCAGTAAGAGCAAGCATCCCTAGCACCCTTACTGTGAACTGGAAATGCCCTTTCACACTAAAACAAACAAAAAATAGAGCTTCCTGGAGAAGTCATTGTTTCCAGGTTTGGAGCAGGAATTGTACCTGAGATGGAAAAAAAAAAAAAAAAAGCACCGTTTTCTACTTTGTGTTAAGTAAGCATCATAAAGGCAGCCCTGCTCGCTTATTTTTAAGTTGAAAACAATTAGAGTGGGCATATGAGAATTAAGAGAAATAAAGCACCATTGTCTGAAGAGTACTATTATGTGCACCAGCCAATCAACTGCCCTTTCTGTCTCTAGATGCAGGAAGCGGCTGACAAAGTTCCACTGGTTGGCCTACGTGAGCACGCTATAAAATCTTATCCAAGAGCATCATCAGTGATGACTTACTGACTCTCATCCAAGAATGAAATCAAACTTAAACCTGGATGTCTAATAAACCATAAAAATAATGTTCTCCAGGCAAAACACGTAAGTTATAATTTTAGCAAAAATCTATAAAACATCAGACCCGTAGCAGAGAAGGCCCGTTCACAGAGACCTCACTCGTGCTCAAGTTCTCCAAGACCAAATGAGGACGCTTCTCCCCTCCTCCATGTCGCCCAACACCTTCCTTCCTTCTGCCATTTATCCTTAGCCAAGCCCTCTACAAACAGGGTGGGGTATGAAAAAGATCAGCAACTTTAACGTAGGCTAAATGTTGTAATTATAAACTCTATATTATTCTTTTTGAACAAGTTAATAAATGCATGTGTACGAAATCCATTTGGTCCAAAGAAATATACAGCAAAAATAAGTCTCCCTCCTACTCCACAGCCCAGCCAGCTAGTTCTTCCGGCAACCAGTTATCTATCAATTTCTAGAGCACTCTTCCTGAGTTCATAAACTCTTAATAAACTCTTAATTGTTTACACTATTAGCAAGGGAAATTCGATAACTTTTTATGAGCAAAATTATGTCTGAAAAACTTTCCTCCTCTTGGGTCAAGTGAATAGTACACAGATCAAGTCATCCGAGACGAAACCCAAGAAAATCCACTGTTGCCAGCTGCCTAAGCAGAGCCCCCGGTGATGGAAACCAGAAGGCCAAAGGAAAGCAAAAAATGACAAGCAGCAAGCTTCTTCCACCTACGACTGCTGAAGATACATTAACCAGCGAGGGAAGAGCATCTTAGCCATAGCTCAAGTTACTAAAATACTCACTCCTTACCATTTCCTTTATTCCCACTAAGTCTTCCTTATTTTTAAATGCCATTCCCATCCCATCAACAACAACAACAAAAGCCAGAACAACTACAAAATCGTATCTTAAACTCACCAGAAAGCTGAGGTTTTAGAGGCACGAAGCAGTATGAAATGCAAAGAAAGATAGTCCCCTCAAGGAGACACAGGACGTGAGCACTGGTTCTCCTGGGTCAGATACGGGAGGAAGAGATGCTGGTGCCACCGATGCAGCTAAGAAAGATTCAACCAAACACTTCCGTGATGTGCTGAAGGCTAAGTGAAGGCCAGCGTGAGGGTACAGGGTCCTGGGACCAACAGACACAAAGGGAGCTCACACCCACTTGCAGGTCTGCCTCCAAAGATGACCACCAGACAGACGCTCCCAGGAAAGGCTGGAGGCGGTAGGGAGACCAGGGAGAGCTCCCCTCAGTGGAGGAGACCTGCAGGAAGCTACCACTACAGGAAAGGCATGATGTCCTGTCCTCAGGGGCCCGTGTTCCCCTTTCAGGTGCTGGAGGAAGAGTCTCAAACCCTGTCAGCCCCAGGGCCCATGTGAAGACACAGGGCAGCTGGGGAAGGAGTAAAAAGGAAATGCCCTCTTCACCTGGAGGAGAAGCAAGAAAAAGTCCTAGCCCAGGATTCTACACCAAGACCATGAGAAGACCCCATCACTGTACGAGGGATGACATTACTGAGAAAGACTCAAACCATGAGATGCATGCACATAGGGCTGAGCTTAAACTAGGACCAAAATACAAAAGCAAAAAAAAAAAAAAAAAAAATCCTGCCCTCTACTAGGAGGGAACTATTCTGAGCAGTGGGGGACAAGAGCCGGGAGACACATCTCTCTGAGGCACAGGTGCACAGGGGAGGGCAAAACCTAAGAGTGGAGCAAGAGCACTGAGAAAAACCTCCCAGCACCTCGGTCCCCAGTCTAAGTACGAGGAAGGGAAGAACTTGGAGCCAGCAGTGCACTGAGGACAATCACAGAAACAATAAAACTCAAACCTAGCTCAGCGCCTGCCTAAATTAACTCAACCTTTTATGTCAATGACCAAGTGATACAAAAGGTATTTCCAGGCATAAATACGTCTCATCTCAATGTCTACTGTTTAATATGTGAGGTCCAACATTTACTCAAAAATTATTGACAAAAATGCCAGGGGAGAAAAAAAGAAAAAAGAAAAAAGAAAAAAAAAACATTATCAAGAGATAAAACAATCAGACTGAGAGATGACCCAGATGTTCAAATGATAAGACAGAGATTTATTAAAATAATTATGACTGATCTGTTAATATCTACAGTGGAAAGAAAGAAATGTGCATGAGTAGATGAGATGGAAATTAAAGCGTCAAAGAGAAATGCTAGAAATGAAAAACAGTAGATATTAAGAATAAAGAATGTCACTGAGGGTTCTTCATTAGACTCTCAACACAGCCAGGGAAAAAAATCAGGGAACCTGAAAGTGAGTCAAAAGAAAGTATACAAAATTAAACATAAAGGGAAGAAAAAGAGGAAGAAAAAAAAATAAAACAGGACATTCAAGAACTGTGGGACAATATCCAAGAATCTAAGCAAAGAAATATTTTTAAAGATAACAACCAAATAATTTCCAAACTTAATGAGCCACATCAAAGCACAGATCAAGCTCAGAGAACTCCAAGCAGGACAAATGCCAAAATATGACCTAAACACAACATATTCAAACTGCTAAAATCCAAAGATGGAAATAAAAAACTTGAAGGCAGCCAGGAAGGGGGAAAAAAAGAATAAAGATCAAGATTATAACAGACTTCTTATCAGAATTAATGCAAGTAGGAAGACTAATTTTCCTTTAAATTAGTGAAAGAAACAAGTAACACAAACTATGACACCCAGCAAAAGTATCTTCTGAAAGCGAAGGTTCGGTTTTTCAAATAAATCAAAACTGAGATGATCCACTATTAACCAGACCTGTGCTATAAGAGACATTAAAGAGACAGAAGGAGCACAGTGTGAGGGAGTATTGTGGGTTCTGTACAAAGAAATGAAGAGTGCCTAAAATGGTCAAAATTATAGTCAATGCAAAAGGCATTTTTCCATTTTAAAGATCATGACAATATAAATCAAAGAAAGTAACCACATAGGTCACTAACATTCAGTGTGTTAGACAACAGTGCAAAAGGTGAGAGAGGAACTGGACATCACTGTTGTGCACGGAATTTCACACTATACATAATATTACTGGAAGGCAGAATGGAAGAAATTAAAGGTGTACACTGCAAACTCTAGGTCAAATGTAAAACAATTTTGAAGAGAAATAGACATAAGCCAATATCAGAGTTAAAAATAGAATCATAAAAAATATTCAATCCAAAAGCAGACAGAAAAATAAAAAAAAAAAAAACAGAATGAAGAACAGATGGAATAGAAAACAACCAAAGTGACAGACTTCAATCAACCGTATCAATAACACATTAAATATAGTCTGAACACATCAATTAAAAGACGGTGGTCTTTAGACTGGATAAGAAAGCAAGACTCATCCATATGTTGTCTATAAAAAACCCACTTTTATTCAATATTTAAAAGGAAATGTGCTGAAAGTAAAAGAATGGAGACATATATCCTGTAAACAGTAATCAAAAGGACACTAGGGTAGCTTATACTAATACACGACAAGAATCAGACTTCAGAACGCACAATATCACCAGGAATCAAGAGAGATAAGAGGGTTAATACATCAAGAAGACATAACAATCTAAATGTATATGCACATGACACCAGATCTTCAAAATGACATTAAATAAAAACTAGTAGAACTGAAGGGAGAAGCAATTCTACAAAATTACACGGAGACTTCAACATCTCCCAGAAGTCACTAGAGCAAGTAGATACACAGTCAGCAAAGATACAGAAAACTTAAACATTCTCAACCCACAGACGCAGCTGGCATTAGTAAGAGTGTTTCACACACTAATGGCATCATATACGTCATGTCAAGCGCTCACAGAACACTGACCGTGACCGGCCATATTCTGGACCATAAAACGAGCCCTGACAAATTGAAATGAACTGGAACCTCAGAGGATGTCTTCTGACCACAACAGAATTAAACTAAAAATCAGCTACAGACAGATATCTGGAAAATCCCCAAATATTAAGAAATCGACATATTTCTAAATAACGCATGGGTCAAAGAGGAACTCACGAGGGAAATTAGAAAATACTTTGAATAGAATGAAAATAAAAAACACAGCATCTCAAAATCTATGGATCAGATCTAAAACCATGATTAGAGGGATATTTGTAACATTAAAAGCTTATTTTAGGTGGGGCGTGGGGAAAATGGGTGAAGGTGACCAAAGGGGACAAACTTCCATCTATAAAAGAAGTGTCGCGAGGGTGTAGAGTGCAGCGTGGTGAAATAGTTAACAATCCTGTATCGTATATTTGAAAGCTGCCAAGAGGGAAAGTTCTCATCACAAGGAAAAAACAGTTGGAATTGTGTAGTGATACATGGTTATTATCCTGACTTATTGGGGTGATCATTTCACAATACATAGAAATTATCGAATCATTATGTCATACACCTGAAACTAATGTTGTATGTCAATTATATCTCAGTTTTAAAAGTGTTTATTTTAGAAAAGAAACATTTCAAATCAATGATCTGAAACATTTCAGATCAATGATCTAAGCTGCCAATTTAAAAAAACAGAAAAAATCAACTCAAAGTAAGCAAAAGGAAATATTAAAGATATGAGCAGAAACTGAAAACAGAAAAACAATAGAAAAAAAGAAGTATGAAACCCAAAGCTGGATCTTTTAGAAGATCAGTAATTGACAAACTTCTATCCAGACTCACCAAAAAAAGAGAAAAAAGGACACAGATTACCCATATAATGAATGAAAGAGGGGATTCATGACAACAGATCCTACAGACATTAAAATAACAAAGTAATAAATAGTTTTATTTCCATTAATTTGACAACTTAGAGGAAGTAGACCACTTCCTTGAAAGATACAAACTACCAAAGCTCACTACAGAAGAAAGAGACAACCCGAATAGTTCTGACATCCCTTAAACGAAATTGAATTCCTTGTTAAAAACCTGACAAAGAAATCTCTGGGCCCAGGATGGTTCACTGACAAAGTCTATCAAACAAACATTGAAGGAAAAAACATCAGTTCTATACAATTTCTATTCTAGAAAACTTCTCAGCTCATTTTATGATGTCAGCATGACCTCAATTCTAAAATTGGACAAAATCATCATGAGAAAACAATAGACAAATATCCCACATGAACACAGATGCAGAAATCCTCATATATTCACAAAGCTGAACCAGCAACATGTACAAGCAGCAAATCGCTTTTAAAGGGTTTAATCATGTTTAATCCTGACCTGGGATTATTTTCAAAGACCACAAGTGGCATCTGATTCCATTCTAAATTAAGTCTTGATGTGATGCAGAATTGTATGTATCTAACTTTCCAAACCTACTTTCAAAGAAAAGACACAGCGAACAATTTAATTTAGGAAATTCATAGGCAGATCATACAGAGATAAGACATTACATAAGAAATTTTAGGAGTAAAAGTAATCCACAGCATCACAAACACACAATCCTCTAAAGCGTAATGTTAACCTACATCCTTGGTTTTGAATAAAGAAATTCAGGTAAAGAGAAAGTTACTAGCCTGTACTAAAAAACTCAGTTCAGTCTCCTCAAGGTTTCCAAGATTATGACCCAAAGCATAATTCTCAATCTATTTTCTAAACCTATATATTCCGTTTGTTTTAGTTACTTACCTTCAACCTGGCTGGTATCTGGGCATGGTTTCTTCTTTGCCTCCAAATTCCCGGTTTTCTCATCAACATCCAGAAGAGGAATGTAGTCTGTTTTTCCGACAGTTTCTCCCACGACGTCATCATAGGCCTCTGCCTCCAGCGTGGCAATAAAGTCCCGTTTAATCTCGCCCTCGATTTCTGGAGGGGGTTCTGTTAATGCATCTGCAAGACTGAGGTCAGCCATTCTGCACCACTGCAAATGCCTGGAGAAGGGAGAAAAAAATGTCCTATGATGAGTACCATCCAGGGAAAAACACTCCTGGAAACTTTTGTCGGTTGTTTTGAAAAAAAAAATTTTTTTTAATCTAAAAATTTAGAGCTAGAAAAGACTCCCTTCATTTTACAGATTGTAAACTTAAAGCTCAGTAACAGTCCTACCGAGAGTAAACACTTTATTCTCACATCTCTGGGAGGTGAACTGAACACGTGCCATTTTGTCCTTTTCATCAGTAAGAAAAAGGAAGTATTAAAAAAGTCCATTTATCTAAGGTTATATAGCCAGTAAGACTCAAATCGGGTCTTTTGTTTTCAAGTCTTATAACCCTGTTCAACTGTTCCATACATCTCCATTTCCAAATCATGTCCCAAAATAATTCTTAAAAAGAATAAGAGGTCAGATTAGATTGGATTTCCATTTTTAAAAGATGGCTTTATTTATCATCAAATGAAGTCACCTTTCTTGACAAAGACGGTGAGTATAGGACTGACTCATCTTGAGTTAAGTACAGCTTCTTTCTTCATGGATCACTGTGGTTAACTATGTCAACCAAACTACACTTAGGCCTGCTGGCACGAAAAATACAGACATGTTCCCTGAATTAGCTAGGGGAGGCGGTTCCCCTCTGTGGTCACGGGCATTATCATCTTTAGAGAACAACCAGGTTCTCGATTTTCAAACATAACCTGAAATTAAGAATTATAATCTAGTATAGGCGAAATTGTAGGTGGATAGCCAAAAAATACAGAAAGAATGTAGTAAATAGAACCAAATGGCTTGCAATTCAGTTGAGCTCCCAGTCCATACACAGTTCAGTAGGTAAAAAAAGTAGGCAGAGTAGCAGCTCTGCTTTCAAAGAGTCTTTTGTAACAGAGTCTCCAAGAGATTCATACGGACATATGAGTTTGATCGGGTAAAATGTAAATCAATTCGAAATCAATTAGTGTAATGGCTGCTGCTTATTCACCCCAACACCCACCGCCACAGGGTCAGACCCAAGATTGGAGTTTGGCCAAACAGAAGAAAAGAAGAGAATGGCTAGAAAAGGACCACTTCATGACTGTATCCTGGAAGGAAGGCCACACGAGCAATTATAGAATGTACACAGAGCAAATACATCTAGAACTTTGAAAAAGCAAAAGCCATTCCATCCCCAGTTCTTAAATCCAACATTGAAAGGCTTTGATGTACCTGTCAATGTTGTAGAAAGTAACAGAGCTGTAACATAGAGGCTTAAGGCAAATCGATACAACAAATCAGACCAGAATAGATTTTAAGATCAATTCTACTACAGAGTACAGAAGAGATAAGCCCAAGAACAAGACCTTCTAGGCAAGAGTCCAGGGGAAAAAAAAAATTCTGTCCAGCACAAGGAATGCTGGGCGGGGTTTGGTGAAAATATTCACTACATATTCTTTATATGACATCGTTACAAGTTAAAACAAAGTACTAAGATTTGGAAAGATAATAACTATTAAATTTGTATAGAGACCTAAATAAAATCTAAAATAAAATCTTTCCAAAAATTTTTAATGATAAATTTGAGCCTGCTTCCATGTGCCTGGCTTTTTTATACAAGGTTCCCTATTTTAAAGCCTACCGTAATTCCTGATCAAGATTTTTAAACAATTCTAGGGGGTCCCATCATACAAAAGGACAGTAAAAAGAGCTTTTTCTTCGATTCCTTTCCTTAAAACAAATGTTTAAGTTTCTCATGATCATGCTAATAAGATCCTAAATCATATCTTTCTTATCTAGTATTTCAAACTAATGAAGTCGGCTTCAAGCATACACAGATGTTACAGCACTAATTTTAATAAAATTTGATTTCTAAAGAAGAAGGGCTAAGTATCATTAGTGATTCATTTATTACTTGGCTTTTTGAAGCCATAAGTGATGTCACTGAAGTCCCAGTAATTTGATTTAATTCACTTCTGTCTTTAAAATGATAGTTAAGTAAAGCCATTTTTAAAATCAATAATTATCTTTCAATGAACATATCAAGAATTATTCCTATATAAACTTTAGATTCTCTTTTTAAATTCATGAATTATTAAAATTTTGCTCTGGACAGCCAATGAACTTGAGCTTCAAACAGCAGAGAAGTATCAAATCTCACTCTATCACCTGCAAAGTTGAAAGCGAGAGGACTAGAGTGGCTCTGATTTAATTGGATTTCACATTTTGATAACATCATTTAATGTACAGTCTAGATCCAGGCACAACTTTTATATGCGAGCTTCTCCATAAATAAAAGGATCACTTAAATCTCAGGTTTTTGAGCACGAAACTCTTTGATGCTAAAGTCTACACCTTCTTGTCATAGTAACCATCACATGACCATCAAACTTAAGAAATGTGTCTGTGAATACCTTATTCATTTATCACTTTAAATATTTTATCCTCCATATTTGTTTAAAAACTAAACATCATTACTAAAGGGTATAGCTTTATCAATTTGTGAACAAAATTTTTGATTAACTAATGCTGTCTATCATGAGTTTGTGAACTGTGCACTCCATGCTGTACACCTGAAACAAACATAAGACTGCATGTCAAAAATAATTTTAAATGTTTTTAATGAGTATACTACAGCATTATTCAGAGTGCTTTGAGAGGACCATTATTCAGAGGACCTTTTCTATTTCGCTTCATTAGTCTCAAAGTGCAATTTTCACCTAAACTGAAAAAATAAGTAATTCTATCATTGTGTGGAGCATTTTGGTTTTAGGCATCCTAGCAAGATCCTGTAACTAGTTTCTTGAACTTGATCACAAACTGATGTAACCGATGCCATAAAATAATTTTGTTTCTTGTTTTGAAATTGCAGAAAACTTAGAAAAAGGCAGAATTGCTTACTTCAGTTGGGTCTTTGCAGTGAGGAGGTTCAGGCATGGTTTATCTGCCACTTGTTTTATTTGAAATTCTGTCATACCAATTAAGACACTTAGGCTAAGAAAATTGAGGATTCTCAGGATATGAATCCAATTATGAGAAAACCCTCTTTAAACTCTCTCATTAAAAACTTAAACATTTAAAAAAGAGATATAAAAAAATAATATTGGATATAAAATCAAAATATTCAATTAACCCAAAAGCAGACAGAAAACTAGAATAAAGACCAGACAGAGCAAACAACAACTACAAGATAATAGATTTAAATTCAATCATATCAATAATTAAATTAAATATAAATAGTTCAAATTCACCAGTTAAAAGACAGACCCTGCGGACTGAATACAAGAAATAAGACCCCACCTATATAAGGTCTACAAGAAACACACTTCTATTCAATATAAAAAAAGAAATGGCGAGGATGTCGAGAAATTGGAACCCTCATGTACCACCGGTAAGAAGGGGAAATGGTACAGCCACTAAGGTAAACAGTATGGCAGTTCCTCAAAAAATTAAAAATAGAAATAGTGTATGCTCCAGAAAGTCTACTTCTGCATATCTATTTAATGAAATTGAAAGAAGGGTCTCAAAGAGATATTTGGATATCCATGATCAGAGCATCATTACTGACAATAGCTAACAGGTAAAAGCAGTCCAGCATCCACGGACAGGTGAATGGATGAACAAAATGTGGTACACCCACAGAATGGAATGTTATTCAGCCTTAAAAAGAAAGGAAATCCTGACACGAGCTACAACATGTATGAACCCTGAGGACATAATACTAAGTGAAAGAAGCCAGTTATGAAATGACACATACTGTATGATTCCACTGACGTGAGGTATTTAGGATAGCCAGACTCCGAGACAGAAGTAGAATGGGAGTTGCCAGGGAGTGGGGGAGGGCAATGGGTAAATGGGGACAGTGTCAGGTTTGCACAACGAAAAGCGTTCTTCAGATGGACAGTGGTGATGGTTGCACAACAGTATGTATGTATCTAGTGCCACTGACCTTTACACTGAAAAATAATTAAGACAAAAGGAAAGGGAGGTTGAAAATTCGAGGACAGAGAAAGATATGCCATGCAAACACCAATCAAAAGGAGGCTAGGGTGGCTATACTAATACACAACAAATTCCTGATTTGTTGTGTATTAGTATACACAACAATATCAGAACAATATTCAGAACAAAAAATATCACCAGAAATAAAGAGGGATGTTACATAATGATATAGGAGTCAATTCATCAAGAAGATATAAGAATCTATAAATGCGTGCACAAGTGACAACAGAGGTTTATAAACTACATGCAACAAAACTGGCAGAACTAAAAGAAGAAAAAATATCCACAAATATAGACAGAGATTCCAACCTCCTCTCTGAGCAATCATTCAGAACAAACATTTTCCTTAGTGAGGAAAATCAATATCCTGGTTATTAAGAAACAAAATAAGCTGGTTATTAAGAAACAAAAAGACTCAGAAAGAACCTCTGACCTGTGCCCCTGTTACCTGCCTAAAGGAATTCAGAGAGAAAATCTTGCTCTGCTTCATAACAAAAACTAAACGAGGCAGACAGGGAGAAAGAGAAGTCTAGGGAAGCCTGGTTACTGAACTTCTGTGGCCCACTGTGTCCGGGTGACACAGCAAGAATTTGTTCCCCACATGTCTGCTCTTTCTCGTCCACCTGTGAGTGGCATTTCCTCTGAAATCCCCGACGGCTGCTTCACTCTCCTTTGCCCAGAACGACACGTAAAGCTCAACTGCCCAGTGTGTCTGCCTTCGGGTCTCATTCGTATGGCACCCCCGCCTGTGCGTCGTAATAAATTTTGGACATTTTTTCCTATTAACCTGACTGTCTCATGTGAATTTATTAGCCCACCTAAAAGAACTCAGAAGATGGTAGGAACATTATATTTTTGATTCCACAATTGTATCAGTGCTTGTCTTATGCAAATAGCCCATTATGATGGGAAAAGGCATAACTGTAAAAACTAAATGCGCTGTAGGTTTTTAAAGTTTAGTAAAATCCATCTTTCAAAAGAAAAACTTAGATTGTCTAATGTATTCATTCTTAGACATCCACTATAAAATACATGGGTTTAAGTAAGTGGTAAGAAAAACAGGAAGCCACATTATCGATTCACTGAATTCAATTAAGCGTTAATACATACAAAATTTTGAAAAATCAAGTTTCTGAGGTTGTAAGCTTACGATGCCCTGTAATAAACAGATTATGGTCTCTTTTTTTTTTTTTTTTTTTTTGGAAATAACCTTTTTAAAGTTCCCATAACAAATAAGTCTTAAGAAAAAAAAAAAAAGCCTATCAAAAATCACACTTAGGCTAATTGTCGACACTAAGGCAGAAAATATATAAATAAATCAAAAAGAATAATGGAAAAAATTAACAAAATAATCCTATTCGACAACATCCAACAACAATAAAGTTAAACATAATTTAGTCAGTCATTAGAAGAAAAATAGTGACAAGAGCCAATTAACTTAAAAAAAAACACGCATTGAGGGATTTCAGTTATAGCATTATGAAGTTAATAAATCCTCTCCACAAAGGAAAAGGATAAAGGTGGATAAAATTGTCAAGATCAGTCATTTCAAGGCCCTGGAGTCAACAAATCGCAGAAAACAAGCTGAGCGGCTTCCGATTCTCGCAGCCTGCTTTGGGTCTACGGCCCCGGCTAGCGCTGTTCCCATCTCCAGCCCACCCTGTACTCAGCTTTCCCGTACAATCAGGAGTTCAAATATTATTCCTACTCTTAGGAATATCTGAATGGTGGCTTAAAAGTCCCCATTGCACCACTGGTACCAAGCGGCACACCTATGACCCATTTACGACATGTTGAGTTTGGGTGGGAAGTCCTACTGTGCACACCACCCAGGCTACTCTTCATATAAATACTGTCACTCCACATTAAACAACTCGTTAAAGAACTTTTTAAAAGCCTAATAAATTCTAATGTCAAAGGGTTCCATAAAAAAGTAATGGCTTTTCCCTTTTCTGTCTATAACCATTATTACCGGTTAGCCTCTGAAAGCTTTAAGCTACAAACAATAACGCTATCGTTAAACAGTTTCATAATCAGAGCATTTGAAAGGACATCTGTACCATCCTTAACAACATAAGGGCCCAATAGATCTATTTTTTCCGGGAATATATAATTCTGACACTTATTTTATGCAATCTACTCCATTTTTTTCTAATTTAGGACACAGGTGAAAATACAGAAAAACCAGTCATTTATCTGAGAGCAGAATCTCAAAGGGCAGCTTTTTATCCACTATAATCTTTCTCTTCCCTCCCCACCACCACCTCCCAAACTACTTCCTGAGCTGATGTGTTATTCATGAAATATGAAAAGCAGCTTAAGTCATCCTAAGAAGGTAAAACTGATAAAAAAAAAAATTTGGTTGGAAAATGGAAAGGTCACTTGATTCTATGTGCATCTGGCCAAATGGCCAGTATCTACGCCTCAACATAATTTAGCTATTCTTTTGTGACTGCATATAAACAGAAGTATGATTTAAACACACACACACACACGCGCGCGCGCGCGCGCGCGCTATCTCCTTACAAAAATGACCCTGTAAAAGCAACGCTAGTGACGTGTTGTAAGTGAAAGCACTGGCTTTTTAACAAGAAGGTCCTGGTTTTCAATCAATTAAAGAGATTATCCAATGACAGTCTATTCTAAAACACGTATGATAAATTCCTTAAGTGCTCTACAGATTTGTTTAACTGGTTCTGCAAGTGCTCCAGAATTCATTTTAATACATTCATGAATAAATTGCTTCCCACACTGACAGACTCATTTGAGGTCACTTAATATTCATTTATGCCTTATAATGTTTAGCTGTGTAGTTTATGAACAAAAAGAAAGGACACAGTGTTATTCTCCAATCTGGATATTCCAAAAGATACAAAAATGAACCCTCGTGAATGAAAAGTATCTACTGTTAAAACATCTCTCTCGCTATTTATACTATTCATATTTTATTCATACAGATAAAGTAAGTTAATTTTAAATGGACTTGTTAATAGGAAGCAAGAAAAGAAAGCTGGGTATAGAAGTTTCTATGCTTCACTGAAGCACTAGTTTCATCTCTCAGCTGTAGCTCTGAGTGAGTCACCCTCCAGGCCTGAGTTCCCTAATCTGTAAAATGAGCATGATGTGTTAAAATGATTCTTGGGCTGGATTATTCTGCAGGCTACTTGCAATTCAGTTTCATCACTTAAGTTAGAAATAAACAAACTTCCTATAGATTCTCAATGTGAATACAAATACACAGTAATGAATTAGCAAACTACTTTATCTATCAAGTACTCTCAGTTATAACTGGGTTCAGGTTTATGAAAAGCTTTTTGGCAGAGGGAGAAACTAAAAACCTCGCCATGCACAGCCCTGTTTGAGCAAATCTGACCCCGTTCTGGCTAACACCGAAGGAGTCTCGACACTGCTCTGCCAGAAAATGAGCCCACATTATTTAACCAGGCACCAAGAGAACACAGGGTTTGAGCCTAGAGCCCACATCTGATCAGGCCTCTGACAGCGAGCCTGCAGTGGAGCCGCTGGTGAGAAGGGTTTGGGAACAGGCACACCACGGCAAGCAGAACTGAGGCGACATGACATGACAATGAGGCACAGAGCAGAACTCTGGACTCCTGACCACCTCTATTAATAGCAATGCACTCACAAAGGGTAAACAAGAATATATATGGTGAGGTCATGGGCGCCCCCTCTGTTGTATGGATTACCTGAGATCGCAAACTCTGGAATTAATTACTGAGCTAAAAATAGTTTCTGGGTCTACGGAGATTAAATAGTGTTTGTGCCTAATTTGAGTACACAGAAGCCTGGGCGACTTTTTGAGCTCCCAGAAGTCCTCTTGAAATGTTCAGGTCAATCTTATCCACAGCCACTCAGGAGCTGTGCTCATTCTGTCAGAGGAGACTCAGCCAGCTAGGTCACAAATGGCCCGCTGCCCCCATCCACCTATTCCCACCCCCGACGCACTGCTTGGCAGCTAAATTGGAAGAAAAGAATTCATGAGAAGGAAGAACAGAAGCCTAATTTCACTCAACACACTCAGTCACTGTTCATAATCACGCTCCTACTTTTATTTTACTGTCACATTAGCCAAACTTCTACCAAAATTCATTTGCAATAGCCAGCATTCTTTTTTTAAAAGCAGAGAATCCTATTTCACAATTTAAAAGCGGATAAGAGTTGCATACAACCCCTAGGACCACCTCAGTGTGAATTTATTTCTTATCGAGTAGCTTTCTTCCTAATCCCAGAGACAAATGCCACTGAAAGCTTCTGAGTTTTGGGCTGTTGTATGAAAAAGGAGAAAAGTGATTTAGCAACATGGAACATTTCGGGGAACAAGGCCCATCCGGGTAAGGTACCAAGTTGGGAGAGGGTATGTGGGATGAGTGGCCCAGGACGAAAAAGAAAAGGAGGTATGTCACAAAGCCAAGGGCAAGCCTGACATCTTTCAAAATGCAACTTCCTGACAGTTTTAAAAGAATAACTACTTTAATAAAGAAATGTTTAATAACGATTCTTAAAGGTAGGAGACTGATCAGAATTCTCATTTAAATTGTCTCTATGATAAATATTATGTCCTTTATTTTATGGGGGGGTAGAGGGGTGCATTAACAAACAAGACATAGAACTATAAAGACATGGGGGCTAATACTGTCCTCTATTCTTCTTTTTGCAAGACTGATTTAAAAGACAGAATTCCAAGGCCAATGCCAAGCTACTACTGCAGAACCTTAGTGCACGTGCTGTCTGTGGCCAAAATGCGGGGCTTGCTTCTCAGGCTTGGATAAAAGCAATGTCCCAGCCAGTCCCAAAGACTACTTATAATCTGACATGCTTAGAGGGGTAGCCTACATCATAAAGATTTCATATTCAACATGAGGCTTTTTGAGTCTTCCTAGTAAGCGTGCTAAATGAGAGCTTTATTCCTCAGATTTGCTTAATTTCTTTCTGAGGCCTATTGCACACATCAAGCTGAATCTTATTCGTCTGGTGGCTGTGCTCTGCTTTCAATTTTTTTAACTAGAAAATCTTGATTTATACTTCCAATCAAAATGGTATTTCATGTGAAATAAACCAAATCTTTACTAGGGCCCTCCAGGAGAACCAGCTACCACGTTATACGGCTCGCAGGCACATGTGATCCCCCAGTCTGCTCTGAATTTCTCCTGCTCCTCCCCAGAACCAGACTGGAAAATGGCAACGGACAATCCAGCAATATCGTGACTATCCAGAGCAATAACCTCCAAACCCCCTGAGGAATATGTTAACTCCCGCCCCCAGGTGTCTCCCTCCACACTTCAAGGCCAACAGCTGTACTACCACAGACTGATGGAATTTCCAGGCTCGGCTGGGTTCTGTTCCTACCCACCATTTGTCCTGCTCGTCACAGGATCAGTAACAGGACAGAGCCCTTGATTAACGAGAATAGCTGTGGCCGTCACCCAGCTGACACATTTTACCTCCACGTCGTCCCCTAAACAAAGTTCCTTTCCCACTGCTATTTTAGGGAGACCTGTTCTCTGAATCTGCAAACGCTGCACACACAGGCACACACGTACTCACGCACACACGTACTCACGCACACACGTACACACACACACACACACACACACACACACACACACACACACACACCCTCAGAGCAGGTGGAAAGCCTAGCTGGCTTACTTACGAGAACCATGCAGGCAGGCAGTTTGTTCGCTCCTGACTGAACACTCTTTATAACTTCCACAGGCACCTGCCCGCCGCCTTTCTGTCCAAGAGAATTGAAATCTATTTCCCCAAGAAGAATAATCTCCACTAGATACCTCCCACTGTCAGCCATGTGATACGGACAGCATGTCTGCCGAAGTGGTTATGTGGGCCAAAATCAAAGACGACAATGACACAGCACTTATATTTTCTGTCACAACCGTCCTGAAGAGAGAATCTCCAACTGTATCTCAGTTGAAAATAAGAGTGAATTTAAGATGATTCTTCATAATACCTACTGCCACCAAATTTTGAAAAAGAGAAAGCACTTTTTAAAAATTTTACTATTCATCCCATGTATTCTTCCTCAGTCTAAGACAAAAAAAATTCAGTTTCCTTACACCCATCCAAAAATTATTTCTAACTACTTAACATCTCTGACGCTTGTTTAAAATCATCAAATAACCTAGAATCCAATTCCCTCACTTTAAGTGATGACAAAATAAAAGGAACCAGAGTCAACAAGTCACTCACAAATAAAGCTGGGACTGAGGATCAGCCTCAGAGAGCCAGAGAACACCAGAAACGGAAGCGGGGCGTGACAAAATTGGCAAAACCTTAGAATTTTATAGTTTCTGCCTTTATCTGACACAACATCAATACACTTCAAAATTGATTTTTGTATTTTTTTGCCCTGCCTTTTCTTCTTAAAGGATGAAGGCAATTGGGAAGAGCTCTAACACCAAGAAAATAGTCCAGCTGATTGAAAAGGACCCCAACATCTATTAAAAAAAAAAAAAAAACTCAGTGTGATATCAAGGCCACACAATCCTGTCACCCACTACAACCGTCAGCAGCTTTCCACGTAGTACCTCCCTATATTTTAGTTACATGGGACCAGCTGCCATTTTAAAAGCAACCACTGACATTATCGCTGTATACCCTTGGCAGGGCTCAGATCAAGCCACTCCAGGATGTGCCTCAGTATGCGGATTATTGTGAGCAATAATCAACCAAAATCCTATGGGCTCAAGGCAAACTTCTGCTCCCTCGCTTAACCATCTAGAAGAATTTAAATTAGGAGCCTGGCCCCCGCTGTGGCAGGGCAAACCACTCATCACTGAACGTGTGTGTGTGCTGTCCCTGCAGTGACCTTCCGAAGCCCCGAGGCGCCAAACCCCATCCCCAGTTCCGAGTGTCTCACGCATCCGTTTTCCCTGTCTCTGACACTCTCACGTATGTGGGGTTCCCATACAGATGTGCGTACTCTGGCCTTCTTCTCGTGTTAATCGGACTCCTGTCTACTTGACTATTAGACCAGCAGGAAGAACCGTGAGGGGACAGGGACGTTTCCTCCCCAAGGCCTTGCTGATATCACTCCCCACACGTGTAATTCTCTTCCTTCACTCCTTGTCGAAGTCTTGAGATCAAAGCCCACACCCCTCTCACCTTTTCTGATTCCTTTTAGAATCTGCTCTCCTAGTGCCATTCAGAACTAACATGTCATTGGTACTTCTGCTAGTACAGTCTAATCTGTGCTGTCGTCAGTTGCATATACCAGCAGCTCCTGTAAACTAGTAGGTTTCAAAAGTCAAGGGCCACGTCTAAAATATGTATATCTTCTCTTAGTATATTCCTTTTCACAGACGATGAGCCAAAACCACAAAAGCCAACGAAAGGGCTAACTAAACGGTTTTAAAAACGTTACGATGGAAGTTAATTAATAAAAAGCATATCTAATCTGAAATGAATCAGAGATGCCAAAACTACAAAAACTCTTCAGAAATGGAGAAAGAGTAGATTCAATGCTTGAAGGGTCATCACTCATTAAGAACATTCACCTCATTTCTTCTACTTTCCAAACATGGCTTACACCAGAGCAATCCCGGAGAGACAGCCAACAGGGAGCAGCCATCCAAGCCAGCTCTCCATGCTGGTCATCTTATCATTATTAGGCAGAGCAATAAAAATAGCTCCCTGCTTTTAGTAAAGCATAACAACATGATGCAATGCAGGAGAAACAAACTGGTTTTTATTCCAGAGATCAGCTAGCACTATATAAACATCACTGTATAAATATTCAAACTTTTATAATTATTCAAGTTTTAAGTCTCTATAGCATCAGCTCACATGTCTGTCCAGGAGTAATAAAGTATGCTATGTTAAGATTATGTAGTGCTAGAGAAAAAAGATGAAGGGAAGAGTATTCACACTTGATCAACTCTTAGCTTGTGAGAACTGTATTATTTATGAATAACACAAATCAAGTAAAATGAGTTTCTAAAGTTCAGAGCCATAGCATACCATATTTTATTGTATCTCAGTGAAAGTAAAGGAAAATGGAAGCTAGAACTGAGATAGAGATGTGGGCTCATAATTCTAGAATTATTCATTTACAATGTGTCTCTTCTAGAGTCCCCCTTGGACTCTGAGTCCTCAAATGACAAGGACAGTATTCTTTTTTACCTTTTATCCTGGGCACCTAGTATGATAGTGGTATCTTGTAGGTACTCGTTAATGCATCCGGCTGGCTGTGCTGTTTTGTATCATGACACCAGCCCTCTCTTGCTGGGGTTGACACTTCCCCAGCTACAAGGACCCTCTGGGTCTTCCACTGTTGGTCCTAGGATAGAATCAGCACTGGGTACAATAGCTCAGCTCTTAGCAGCAGGAAAGAGGAAGGCATGACCTCTATAGCAGTACTTAGTAGGCATTTTGTAGAATGACCTTAGTGGTGACAAATGCCTTACCTTGAACATAAAAGTACCAGACAGATGCTTTCAAATAGAGAAGGGCGGGGGGGAAAGCCTAGAAGTAAAAACACTATTAAGTGAAAACAGATAAAACAAAGTGAAAGTCAAAGAATCTTCCAAGTAATTATTAACATAACTTTTAACATTGTGCCTGAAAGAGAGGTAACTATCTACGTTAAATGTGAAAAGCCATTGGAACCAAATCATTCAGGAACAGAACTGGGTAAGTTTGGTTTAAGAGCTGTTTCTGAACAGCACCCACGATCGAGAGCTCCTGAATCCATCACGGACCTACCTAACATGTTAGAGATAAGTTCTCTGAAATGAAACAAAACAGGATTTGTAAAACTTAACACTAGAAAGAGATCGGGTACTCCTTTGTTAGGTGAGTAGGCATTTTCTATCCAGTTCGCCGGAAGCAGAGCCCGAGACAGGGATTATTAGGCAGGTGAGCTCCTGTCTGCCGAGGGAGTGCCCCCAGGTGAAACCTTGACGACGGAAGGGAAGCAAAACTGTGGTTGTGGCTGAGATCCAGCCACCACCTCCTCTCAGGGAATCTATGAAGCACAGCCACACTCCAAAGTCAGTGCCACCATGAGGTCTAGGGGCCAGGTTTTTGTGACCCTCCTTCGGCAGTCATTGGCTAAGGACCCTGTGTAGGGGGGAAGTTACTTCCCAGGCATCCCTGAGGGAGGTGGCTCCTATCACCTGCTGCCCTTGGCAGGTAGCACTCATAGCACTTTGGGGGTCAGGAAAGGGGGGATGTGTCCTGGCTGGTAAAGGGGATGCAGACGGGCCACCAGCAGATCTACTACAAAAAGGCCATATCAGATGATGTAAGTGTTTAAATATCAAACAAAACAGACTAAGCAAAAAAAATAAATAAAAAATAAAAAAAAAAACAGAACCACTAACTACATATGGAGATTTAACTTATGACAGATGTGACACTGCAGAATAGGAGAGAAAGAACTGTCTTTTCAATAAATGGCACTGTGTCAACTGGATAGCCAGTTATTGGAGAAAATATATCTTGAGCTCTACTTCACACTGTATATAAAAATCAATTCCAGGTGAATAGCAGGCCCAAATGTGAAAAATAAAACAGTAAAGCTTCTAAAAGACAATCTGGAGAATATCTTCGTGATTGTGGGTAGACAGAGACTTCTTACACATGTCACACAAGTCACTCACCATAAAGGGCTAAAAATGATCAACTGGACTGCATTAAAGGTAAGAATTTATGTCCATCCAAATATACCATTTTTTAAAAAAAGCAAACCACAGGGTTGATATAGAAAAAGAAAGAACTCGTATATGGGATATGAAAGAATTCCTACAAACCAAAGCATCAGTCACCTTTTATAGGAGACCATCCAAATAGCCAAGAAGTATATAAAAAGTGCTTAATTTTACTAATCATTAGGGAAAGAAAAATTAAAACTACATCGAGATCCAATAAATACCAGCCAGAATTGCTAAAATGAAAGACAGACAAGTGTTAGGAAGAATAAGCAACTGGACTTCTCGTGCAACTGCTATAAATTGATACAATCGTCTTAGAAAACAGTATGTCATTATTTGTAAGGTAGAATGTTTATGTATCTTTGTATCTTTAGATCCAGGCTTTCCATTCCTAAATACCTTTGATAAACTCTCGCATCCATGTACAAGAATGTCAGAGCAGCATTATTCATAATAACAAGAATCTAAAAACAACCCAAATGCACATCAACCAAGAATATTTTATATTTATGTAATGAAATCAATACAGCATTGAAAATGAATGAACTACAGATATACACGTCAACGTGGACAAATTTCAGGAACATAGTGTTAAAGGAGACATACATTTGTACCCAAACTATTAAACACAAGGAAAGGCACAAACTTCAGACAGCGATACACTCGGGGGTGGAAACTCAATAGGAAAGGGACAAACAAGGGTTCTTAGCAAAGTCCAAATTTGTATGCTGAGTGGTGGACTCATGGATATTTATCTTTTTATTATTCTTTAAATTCTGCATATTTATTTTGATACAAAGGGGTACATGTAACATCACATCAAGAGGCGGGGGACACAGGGATGATGGAGGGAGCAGAGACAAGGACAGTAGAGGGAAACAAAGAAAAACAACAGGAAAATTCCCCAAGCAGTACCTAGACACGCTATAAACAACAGAGGGTCTTCTGATTTCTAACAGAACACCAAATGCCAGAAAGCACTGGAGAGCTACCTTTTAAAACTGAAATTATGAACTTAAGAGTTTTATACCCAATCCATTTATCAAGTGAGGACCAAAGTGGGAAATTCAAACAAGTAACAAATTCAAAGTGTATTTTCCAGACATCCTTTCTGAAAACATACTTTCAGCACAGACTCCAGGAAAATGACACATGAACACAGCATCCTAGGGAAAACCACAGTACCCAAGTAATAGTACGATTAACCCATAAGAGAAATGAAAAAGCCCAAGATGATGGTAATGCACTATATCCAGAAACAGTTCTGTCCAAAATTAACCTTTCCACAAACAGCTGATGACCTTATATATGTGGTACAGACAGCATATATTTTTCTGCCAATAAGAAAAATGGGTAATTAAAAATGGCAGGAGGGAGGGGGTTACTAGAGGGAACTACACAAGAAAATATTGATTCAAATACAATGCAAACTGAACTGTGGCAGTGTTTTAAGTTAATTATTTTAAGAAAAGAATGCTCAGAACTTTCTCATCAGATTTACTAACACAGGATGGACCCCTGAGGAATTATGGTTTGTACTTAGGTACAAAAGGATACACAGAATGTATCACAGAAAGAACAGGGAGGAAAGGGAGGAAAGGGAGCCAACTCTAAAACGGCAGCTGAAATCAAAGCTGAAAGGCTTTTGCTGACTCTCCAAGTTTAATCTAGAGGGGCAGAAGGCGGAGAACTTTGCCTCCCCACTGGAATGTGCTTCTCTACTGGTCTGCAAGGCTGCATGTGCTGACCTTTGAAAGATAGCATAAGGTCTGTCTGTTCTCCCTCTGCGGGTGGGCTAACGGACCGAACATGAGTGGACAATGACTTGACTTGGTGCCTCTGATGTCGCCCTGTGCTCAGTATTCTTCTGTATTTCTTGTACAAGATCTGAGAGATTTTTGCCATAGATGCATTTCTAATGCTTCGAAAATAAGCAAGGCATCATGAGATCAGAGAAGTTGAAACCACAAATGAAATTACAAAAGAAAATAACATGATATAACCATCTGGGGGAGAGGGGGACTCCTAAAAATAGCAAACACCAAAGAGTTTACAAATGAAAATTACAAAGACTTCCAAACTAAATATCTTGAAGTAAATTCTGAGTCATCAAAGGTACCAAACGTAACTTGCAACAGGAGAAAGATTTGGGTTGTGATTGATTACAGAATCGAGGACTGGAGCACTAGATAGGAGTGTGCCAGGGACGTGCTCAGCGCTCACCAGCCCCGTTTCCTCTTCCTGGGTGCTCACACTTCCTGCCTCCCCGCAGTCACAGCTTGCGACCATATGACTGGGTTTTGTCAATGGAACACGAGATGAATGCGCTGCACCACCGAACATGTAACAAGCTCCTCCCCCCGCTGGTGCTCTTTGCTCTCAACCAAGTAAGAAAAAAGGATGCAGTGGAAGACTCCAAGACACCAGATGGAAGGAACTGGAATTCTTCAATCATCACATGAAGCAAGAAATAAACCTTAATTGTGTGAAGTCATCGAAATGCTAGATATGTTAAAGCAGATAGCATTAACTGCCCAACTAATACAAGGATCTTACATCTTCATTTTACAAATAAACTGATAAATAAAAACTTCCTAAAAATTACACTAGTTTGTAGAAGAACCAGGATTTTTTTGGTTTTTTTTGTTGTTGTTGTTGTTACAAGACCACACAAAGACTGCAAGACAGTTTCTTATATAAACATGAGGGACCTTAAATTTCTACAAAAGTGCTTATGAAAATTTCCCAGGCATACATCTCAAAGACTATGAGTGACACCGGTTCTCACATCTGACTTGTTTCAGTAACAACATATGGCTGAAATTATTACAGATTTTATATATCACAACAGACAAAGTACATAAAACTTTCTATAACGTGTTACTCTATTCCCCTCCTTATTTTCTAAGGAGTATATTTAAAATATTATACACTATGTAAAGATATCACGTGAAAATGGTATTTGTGATTGTTTCTATGAAGAGCACCATGAACATTAGGCCCGTGGTCAAATGCATAGCTTCTGATTATGTCTTTATTTCTACACGTAAAACAAACAAACAAAACCAAGCTTTTGACAATAACTCAAGCCAGATTTAAAGTAATTCATGACTGGCAGGGCATCTGGCCTCTCTGCTTCTGTCATAGCTGGATATAATATCTTAAGTCACCTCCCTTGATTTAAAAAAAAAAAAAAATTATCCACATAGTCTTTTTTAAACCTACCATTTCGACTATGATTTGATTGTTCGGGTCAATAAAATGTACTGAATATTTATTAGTTAGAACCACATAAAATTACTGATATTTGACTGTTTTTGACCTAAAAAAACTGCGTTTTTATACAGCTTGATCTAACATTAAGTGTCACACACTATATTTTAAACGCACTAATTTTTCAGGCATGTATACATACTTACACACTTTTTTAGAAAAACTAGTAAGCTGATTTAGGGCCCCTCAACTGTTGTCATTAGCACTGAAGAGCAAAGTCAGTACGTCCGAAGAGAAAAAACCCTGTTATTTGTCCTCTACTGAGAACTTCCAGCTAAGTGCCATTTCCAAAGAAACTACACAATGTCAGTTCATACATGGGATCAGAATATTACATTCATATGTTTGGGCCCAAATTGGTTTTATGTGTAAACATAAAACCTACCAGTCTAGTATTCCATCAGTTTAGACCTCTACTTAAAGATTTAGGATTAAGTTTGCTTTGTCAGACTCACAGAGGACTGAATTACTTGTAAACAGTTAGCCATTCCCATGGAAGACTGAATCATGAATGCTCAGGTTACATTGCAATCAAATACAAAAGTTTCTCTGAAACTGTCAATCCATACAAAACAGGAATTGAGACTGGGCTTTGGGACAGAGGTAAGTTTCTGACCAAACTATCCTCCATCATGACAATTCATTTCAAAGATAATGCCAAGAACCAAATGAACGTATTTTCACAAAAATGCTACAGCTGATCTTAAGTATGTCAAGTGACTATAGTGAACATGTATTCTTAAAGTACATGACAAATTTATTCCCCGTCTTTAATATTTTTCTGAAAGAATCTTGATCTCCCTATAAAACTTGAAAAAAAAGTCTGAAATCAAAGGAGAAGGTGAGAACACCCTTGTGTCTTTTCTTATAAACAAAATTCCAAAAGTTTTTCAGATTTCAGTTTTGCTGTTCCAGTAATTCATATAAGTCATCCTGCGATCTCATGCAGTTGATTTTAAGCAATAAACACCAAATACATCATTATTGCCTTATACACCTGCCACCAATTGATCAGCTTAAACTAAAACCAAGGAAAAAATCAGACTCTAAAAATAATAATATAGTCTCCATAATTAAGAAAATACTGCCCACTGTCAGCTTTACTATTTCTACTTATCACAACTACACCCCAAAACCCCACCTAGCAACACACCCATCAATACAGCTTCCGTGGAATCAGAATCAATTTACTGTTTACCTAAAGAAACAGAAACATAAAAATGCATCACCAGTTACTATGTGCACATCTGCCAGACAACTGACTGGAGGCACCAGCGAGCCGAGAGTTTAAGAAAGGCAAGAATCCTGGGCAGCCTACGCAAAGCTGCATTTGGAGAAAACTAAACAGTCTCCTCTATGACAAAAGCACTTAGACTGGTAAAAACTAACTTCCTGGCGTCCTCGAGTCATGAATGGTCACTGTTTCGCAGCTCAAGTGAAATACATGCATAAAAATAAGTAAAATAAGTCAGATGGAAAAGGACAAGAGCCATACGATTTCACTCATATGTGGGATATAAAACAGAAAGCAACAAACAAAACAAAAAATTCACAGACACAGAGAACCAAAAGGGAAAGGGGGTGGGGGGAGATCAAAAAGGATAAAGGGAGTCAAGGTCAAATTCATGGTGACTGAAGGAGACTTAACTTTGGGTGATGAGCCCACAATGCACCATTCAGATGATGTAGTACAGGATTGTACACCTGAAACTTATATAATCTTATTAACCACTGTCACCCTGATAAATTAATGAGAAAAAATGCATGCATAAAAATATAAAATAAAAAATTCTTTTATAAATAATATAAAATAAAACTATAAAATAATAAGATATAAATAATATAAAATAATAAAAATTAAAATATAAAATAATAAATATAAAATAGTAAAATAATAATAATAAAAATATAAAATAATAAGGGGGATCTTACATTATCCAGTTTACTCTCACATTTTACATCTAGTAAAGTGAGATCCTAAGAGGTTTCCCCTTGCCCAAAGGCAGCCAGCTAACGAGTAGAAAAGCTAAAATCAGAAGCCTATTCCAACTCCCGCCCAGCCCAAAGTTCCCTTCCCAGAATGCTACTCACTGAACCCACAAGAGAAACACATGTTTAGAGGTCACGATGCAGCAATCCTAGGTCAAACGGGGCCCTTGGTGCAGCGGCCTGCAGAGTGTTTTGGAGAAACTATGCCTATATCTCAAAAATCAGGAATTTTTGCATGAAAATTCAGATTGACAACTTCTTTCAAAAAAGATCAGACGACTGGCCTGCGTTCCCACTCAGCCGTAATGGACTGGAGCTGAGAAGTCACTGCCTTCTGTAGACAGACACCCACTCAGACAGTGTACGCAGCATGATCTTATTCCAAGCCAGCTTCACTCATTCACTGTGTCACCGCCAGGATGCCACAGGAGCTGAAGTAAGAGATTCCTGCACTAGAGCTATTTAAATCATCATCATTTCTAAACTGTGCCTAATGGTAGTGGAATTTTGGCGATGTTTTAGTGGCTGGGTTTAACTAAATCACAAAATCACTAGACAGGAAAGATGGGGGAAAGAGGGAGGAAAAAAAAGAAAACCCACATACTATGACACCAGTGGCAATTCCTTTATCAGAACTTGATGCACATGCCCCAAAGGCCTCACTTGCCTGAGAGGCACTCACCACTGCCTCTTCCTTCAAGAGCTTTAGTCAATGATGTGAAAAGCTCTATCTGACGTCTGTGCTTTAAAGAAAGCAAGAATGCATACTGGTACTTCCTCACGCAGTAATCTCAGCAGTTTAAAACGCTATTTGTTAGAGCTACAGACCACTAGCGTAATGGCATTTTCTAAGATAATTTAAGATTTGGTATTACATTTCAATAAAACTGCAGTAAAAGGAGGTAGACAGAAAAGAGAATGGGAGAAAGAAGTCTAAAACAGAACCAAACTTATTTTTTTTTCTCCTTAAATATGCATTTCTATTCCTTTCAAATGCAGATAAGGTTTAATTCAAATCTTTCAGGGACACTCCAGTAAGCAGGGAGCACAGCACTCGGTGCCCGGGGCCTGGTTTCTGTCGCCATTCTCTGACAAAAGAAGCAGGGCCTCCTGGACAAACAGCTAATCCTAGGATCCAAGCAGCAAATATACAAGCGAAGCTTGGAGCATCCTGGAACACTAGAAAGTTAGGAGATATTTTTTTTTTTTTAATTTTAATAGGGGCATGTCAAAAGAACAATGGACAAATGACAGAATTTCCAGTGACGAAGCTGGGACAATGAGAGCAACACAATACAGGACTGGAGTGTAACCCAAAACACAAAATAAATATTCATGAATCCATACTGATATAAGTAAATGAATGGATAAATGCGTGAAGAAGCATACATGTATCTACCATGAAGAAGAATTCCGAAGAATTAATGCAGATATTCCGTCTTCTAGGAGGTGGACCTGAACCCTGGCCCCTTCCAAAGAGTACGCTATGGGAAGGGAGGAACAAGGGAACCGGACAACCGCCACCTAAGCCAGGGGATCGAGGCTAGCAGTAACAGCAGTGAGTGAGGTTGACAGTACATATACCCTTGATGTGATGACAATGGCATTTTATCGCTGTAATCTTCCTCTCAAAAACCATAACCCCAGTCTAATCGTAAGAAAAAGATCAGACAAATCTCAGCTGCAGGACATTCTACAAAATAGCAGACGGTCTCCTCAAAGCTGTCACAGTCATCGAAAATCAAGTCTGAGAAAACTGTCACAACCCACAGAAGCCTAAGCAGGACAATAAAGGTAATGTGGTATCCTGGATGAGACCCTAGAACAGAAAAATGGAATGTGAATAAAGTATGAACTTTAGT
Organism: Macroglossus sobrinus; assembly: GCA_004027375.1. Classification (NCBI taxonomy): domain Eukaryota; kingdom Metazoa; phylum Chordata; class Mammalia; order Chiroptera; family Pteropodidae; genus Macroglossus; species Macroglossus sobrinus. The sequence continues at coordinate 44,743 of PVKZ01003624.1, read as the reverse complement.
TAATAATAATGTATCAAAACTGGTTCATTCATTTTAACAAACACACCATATTAATGTGTGGAGCATACGGGAGCTCTGTACCATCCTCCCAACTGCTCTGTAACTCTTCATCTATTTTCTAAAATTTTTTAAATTAATTTTTTTTAATCTTTAGATGGACATATTTATGTTTAAAAATAATGCAATAATTATAAATTGTCTTATTGATTTCTGAATATGGTTAGATGTACGGTTCTACTGTGGTCAGAGTCAGCTCTACAGCAGGAATCAAGCACCTGAAATAAATAGCCAAGTGTCATTTCAGTATTTACATTGTCTGGGCCAGCGTTCCCCAGCCTTTTTTGGCACCAGGGACCAGTGCTCTATGAGCATCTAATGCCTGATGATCTGAGGTGGAGCTGAGGCGGTGATGCTAGCGCTGGGGAGCAGCTGCAAATACAGATGAAGCTTTGCTCACTCGCCTACCACTTACCTCCTGCTGTGTGGCCAGTTCAATGAGCCACAGACCGGAGGGTGGGAACCCCTGGTTTAAGCATCAAAAATCATGAACCTGGGAACCTGGGCCTATTTACAGAAATTTCTGAAATACAGAACAATATCAACTATTCACAGCATTTCCCCTATTTTCCTCGGTACCGGTCTTCAGAAATAGACCTAAGGAAAAGAAAGGACAACATACAATACCCTCTTCAACACCCCAGTAACAACCATGATTCACTTCCTACTAAAGTCTGACCCTTGACCTAAAACTGCACTCCCCACCTCCTCCCCGATCTCCCATCCCCTGGAGAGACTTAGTAAGTACGAAGAAAGTCTGAAGAAAGTCTGTACGTACCTTCCCAGTCTCTGATCACTGGAAACTAACCAGCTCTCTGACCTAAAGCTTCAAATCTCAAGTCCTACCGCTCGCTCGTCCTCTGGAATGCCAACTTAACCACATTGATTCACAGACAGCAGTACTCGTGAATAAGGACTTATTCATGTTCAGAGACACAAAACAACTTAGCAAAGTGTATCTAATATTTCCAACTAACCCGCAACACTTTTTAAAATCCATCCTCATTTTATAAGTCAGAAAAGGGCCAAGGCGATTAACAAAGATACTCGTTCAAGGTCACCCTTGAGTCACAATTGAAACCAGGATTTCCTCTCAGCCCTATATTTCAAAGCAGGAAGCAAGTGAAAGATAAGGGGTATTATAATTCCGACCATTTCCTATAACAGGTTAGAATGCTTCAGTTTTCACAGCCACATCCACCAATCAGAAAGAGCACCAACTAGCTGACCCTTTCTAAAATCTCACGCCCACCTGATACAGATTTTTGTCTCCTATTTAACTATCAATTCTTGCATGTGCTACTAGACACTATCCATGATGTGAGAGCTGAAGCCTTGGTTAAAACTCCCAAGTATACAATTTACTCTGGTACAAACAGAAAAGTGAGTATATTAGTTTTCCTCCCAGCTGTCCTTAATAATTTTTTTTTATTCTGGTGAAAATAATCATTTTTCAAGTGTGCAGTTCCGTGGCATCCACCTCTCTCTAGTTCCAAGATGTCTCTGATATTTTTAATTAGAGATGCACTAATCCAAATGTAGAAGAGCTACTACTCTTTCTTCATCTAATTCGTCTCAATGAAGGCCTGAGCCCAGGTCCCAACCTTAAGTGTATCCTGAGCCCCTTTATCATTCCAATCTCTTCTTACACGTGGCCAGCCAGACTGCGCAGGTATTGTGCCAGGTCCCTTTCACCTTCCTCTACGTATCAGCAGTCTTCTATCACACAGAAAACCCACACTCCTGCCCCGAATGGAACCACAAAGTCAGGCTCATTGTGTGGTGAGCCTACCCGGCAGGCTTTTGTTTCAACAAATACTTTGGACATTGCAAACTACTTAGGAAGGAATGATCTCATCCTGCTGACCCAACAGCTAACTTTATCAAAAAGCTTTTTGTTACAAGCTGTGATAACCTAGGAAACCGGATCTATTTTTACTATTCGGGCGATGAAAAGGAAAAAAAGAAATCATAGGGAAAAAAATAACTCACATATGGACCATTTCTAAAAATCATTTCTTCTACAAGTGAACAAAAAAAGTTAATGCCAGTAAAAAAAAAATTACTACTGTGACAACTGAAAAAGCAAACTTCATATTCTAGTACCAATATTGAACCTACCTTGGGTCTGATTTGAATGAAAAAAAAACAATGATTTCTCTCTAGCATCAACTCAATTGAGTGCTTATAGTAGAGATACTAATTACATATATCAATCCAATTAATATTTTGAACAATTCTGATATGTGGGTCTACTATTATTCCCAGGTACTTAAATGAGGAGACCTAGGTACTTAAGAGATTAGATAACCTACCTAAAGTTACTCAGCCAGTAAAATGGTAGACCCAGACGTAGTTTGATAGTGTAGCAGTTAGCACGTCTGCTTTACACACAGAAGGTCCTGAGTTCACACCCCAGCGGAGCCACAGTCCATGGTCTACGGCCATGCCACCCTAAACAAGCCCAATGTCTGATACTGGAAGCTAAGCTGGGTCAGGCCTGGTTAGTAATTGGATGGGAGACCACCTAGGAAGACCAGGTGCTATAGGCATTTAAAAAATAAAATAAAAGGTAGACCCCCAACTCTTGGATACTACCCAATGATGCCTCTCACAGCAATTTTATAGCAAGCTCAAGGCAGAGCTAAAAGATCATTAAATACACTGAAAAGTCAGAAGCAATATAAAGTCTCTCCCACCACCTCCACCTGTAAGCCCCCCACACTCGAAACAGATAAAAGACTCTCCAATACTGAGAGGTAGAGAAGGTGGTGGGAATAGGAAAAGCAGCAGACTGGTATACAGACAAATATAAGGACTTCTCTTGCCCTGTGACATTAGATGTTCCACATGGGGAAGGGTTAGCACAAAAAAAGATGTGGGGGAAAGGGGGTGTTTAGAAAAGCAAAATCTTAGTATTGCTGCACTATTTTCCAAGGACCTGGGAAGTAAAAGCAATCTAGCCACTTAAAAAGTTTTCTCTGCTGGAGGAAAGAGATATTTTGTCTGGCTCTCCTACAGCTCAGGTGAAATAGCTCCAAACTTGATTCTCTTGCTCTAAATCCATGCTCACCGATCATCCTTTCCACTGAGAAAAAGCCAGTGGGGTGGAAGGGAGGAAAATGACAGGAAAAAGTGGCGCTCTGATCACTGAAAGTCAGTCTCACTGGAACAGTCACGATCTAAAGTTAAAGCCTGCAGCCTAGAATTCTGAGGCTGGCACCCGGTTGGTCCCCTCACTAAGACCACTACTGACCCCTCCCCACCAATGTACTGTCCTTCGATGTCTAGTGAAAAAATAAAACTGCCATGCATTAGCGTTTGGCACCTATTTACTCCTCTATTTTTTTAATTCTTCTAAAAGTTGTTATTCATCATTTATTATATATCTGGATACTCAAAGCACAAGGATGTGCCTGCCTTCTCTCGGCTCGGCTCCAAGCAGGAATACTGTGAGGTACGCAGCCATGGCCAGATGCCCTGCCCGAGGGAGCGCACCTCCAGACCCCTGCCCGAGCAGTCCCTCCTGCTCACGTGGTCAGTGCCCAGTCCCTGCTTCAAAACACTCAGGAAACACAAACCAGATCACAAGCATGGTTCCTCGTGAACCTTCCCAAATTTGCATGTGTCAGGATGCACAAGAGAATCAAGTGTGTGTGTGTGTGTGTGTGTGTGTGTGTGAGAGAGAGAGAGAGAGAGAGAAAGAGAGAGAGAGAGAGAGAGAGAGAGAGAGGGAGAAGGTGGCTGGTGCAGGAATCTACAGCAGACAAAGGAAGAAAAGCTAACAATCTCTCCTGGTTTATGGACCAGCTGTCTGACATTCTAAAGGCGAATGCCCTAGAGTAAAAGGAAACAAGATGGTTGGTGACAAGGCCTACTGAGAGATAAAGACTGGAGTTAGAGCCCCAGCCTAGAGCCTGAAGAGTACTCTGAGGAAGACAAAAGCAGATAGAGTCCCTCCCTCTGAGACACATCAAGCTTCTCCCAGCTCACAGCGGGCCTCCCCACCCTGTCTGGGATGCTAAGTGCCTCCAAATACATTCAGCAAGGACAGTAACACAGTCACCGCTAGGAAATAAAATCAGGGGAAAAAACCCTAATAAATCCAGTTAAAAGTTCTGAGGAGAGCAGAGGGAGAGCCTCCAGAGATAGGGAACGCGTCACGAGAGCTACAGAGCCCCGCTCCCCCACCGCCCCGTGTGCTAGCGATGCCCACGCGCTCAGGCTACAGCAAGGGGAGTGCGGGGGGACAAGCCCACCGGGCCCTGCATCCAAGTCCTACATGTCACCATGTCCTCTTCACTCCGAAAATAATCCTCTCTCGCTTAGTAACTAAGACGCCGTTTTTCTATTCCACTTTTTTCAGGACCCACCTCAGCTCTCCGTCTCTATGAAAGCCTCCACGACCCGCAGAGCACTCTGTGATGTGTGCGTCACCACCACACGCCACTGATCAATGACTCTGTGCCTTCGGTCCCTTATAGGCTGTGAGCTTAAAAGCAAGGGTTAACAGTGATCTCTGGGGTCACCAGGAGCCATCCCAGTCCCGGGAACAGAGGAGATACAAGACGATGGAAAGCAAAATATGTTGCGCTTTCATCTGCTCTGAGGTCTTCGACTTTTTCTCTTTGGTTACAATGTATGGGGCAGAACTTCATTTTATATAATGACCTGTATATGCACACACACATAAATGAAACAGAAGTTTGATGAATCAGTACCAATCCTTATTAGGTAAAATGTATTGCTATTTCCTGTTACTTTTCTTTTAAGGGATGACTGTGACCTACAATGTAAATTTTTCAATTCTGCTAAAAACCATCTAAGAGAAGGAGGTACAGCGTTTCCAAAAATTCAATGGGGACACCTCCTGGGAAGATGGTTTAAAATAAGTCCTAGTCCCGGAATCTGATTTGATAAGTTTAAGTAGAGGCCAAGGAATCTGTATTTCAAAGTAACCCACATGGTCTACAGATTTGCCAGATCCCATCTGATCTCGGAAGCTAAGCAGGTCAGGCCTGGTTAGTACTTGGATGGGAGACCACCTAGGAAGACCAGGTGCTGTAGGTGTAAAAAATAAAAAATGAGGTATTGTAAGTGACAAGGTCTTTAACATGTGAGGTCAACCAAGTGTTGCTTCGCCTAAAAAAAAATTTTTTTAATAAAAAAATTAAAAGTAGACCAACTGGTTCTGATGTAGATGGTAAAACCATACTTACCAGAAAATGCCTACATAATTGAAGACTTAATCCCAAAAGTGAAACTCTTCTTACATTAAACTACAGGTTTAGTATCCGCAGGAGGCGTCTGCCTTGCCAACAGGTTGGTTTCTAATCTGATGGCTGTTTGGCCCAACAATCCTTGTACAGACTTCCTGTAACGCAAGCTGGTAAACCACGGAAACCTAACTGCTCCCCTTAACCAGGGCTCTTCACACCAAGAAAACAAAAGAATGATAAGAATGAAAGGCACTTTTGTTGCCGAGTCATTTGCTTTATAACTGAAAGGGCTTTTGAAAACCAGTCACGCTGACCGTGCAAACGGCATATGTAGTCATCGGTCTGGCACTCCTAAGCACAAGTGGCCTAAAAAGCGATCACTAGTGGCTCGAAATGTGACCACAAGCTGCTTGAAAGCCAACGCTGAAATAGAGCTTCCCTAAGAGCACCCTACGGTACAAGCCTCCTCTTCTTGTAATGACAAGCCAAGAAGACCCTTGATTCCTGAAAGTTTTAAATTCAACAAGGTCAATGTCAAGAGCACTGAACAATCCAAAAATGAACTGAAGAAAATAATTCCACTTACAAAAGCATCCAATAGAATACTTAGAAATAAATGTAACAAAAGAAATACTTACATTCTGAAAAATACAAAATACTGGTGAAAGAAAAGATCTTAACAAATTAAGAGACACCCCAAGGTTGTGGATGGGAAGACTTAACAGTCTTAAGATGGTAATATTCCACTAATTCATCTACGGAGTTGATGCAATCCTACCAAAATTCTGGCGGGCTTCCTTGCAGAAACAAGAAGATAGTCCTAAAATTCAAATGGAAATTCAAAGTACCTGGAATAAGCCAAAAAAAAATCTTGAAATTAGAAGAACACACAATTGGAGGACTCACTCACACCTGGTGATTTCAAAACAGGCTACAAGCTACAGTAATTAAGACAATATGGTACCAGTATAAGCACAGACATAAAGATCAATGCAATCGAATAGAAAGTTCAAAAATAAATGTTCACATTTACAGTCAGTTAATTTTCAACAAAGGTGCCAATACAATTCAAAAGGGAAAGAATAGTCTTTGCGACAAACGGTGCTGGGACAACTGGACATCCACACACAAAGAAAACGCGAAAGTGGACCCCCTACTCACGCCATTTACAAAAATTAACTCTAAACGGAACATAGGCCTAAATGTAACTGCTAAAACTATAAAACTCTTAGATGAAAATACAGGCATAAATCATGACCTCAGATTTGGCGATGGTTTCTTAAACATGGCACCAAAAGTGCAAGGAACAAAAAAGTAAGTAACCTGGACTTCATCAAAATTTAAAACTTTTCTTCAAAGGACATCATCCAAAAAGTGAAAAGACAACACAGAGAATGGGAGAAAACATATTTTCACATATTACATTTTCAAATCACATATCTGATAAGGGACTTATATTTAGACCTATGCAAAAAATTCTTATAACTCAGTACTAAAAAGACAAAACACCCTCTAATTTAAAAATGGCAAATGATCTGAACAAACATTCTCCCAAGTAGACATACGAAGAGCCAATAAGCATATCAGTCATCAGGAAAATGAAAATCAGAACCACAGTGAGATACTACTTCGTACCCAGTAGAATGACCATAATCAAAAAGACAGATAACAAGTGTTTGAGAGGATGAGGAGAAGCAGGAACCCTCGTATACGGCTAACGGGACTGTAAAACAGTGTGGCCGTTGTGGAGACATCTGACAGTTCAACAGGTTAAACACTGAGTGCCCATCCAACCCAGTGATTCCACTGCTAGGCAGATACCCTAGAGAAATGAAAACCTGTGTCCACACAAAAACTCGCACACAAAGGTTCATAGCAGCATTATTCCTAACAGCCAAAAAGTGGGACCCACCCTACTGTCCATCAACAGATGAATGAACGAACATAAAGTGGTATATCCATACAATAGAATATTATGTGTCTGTAAAAAGGAATGAAATGCTAATATAAGCTACAAGATGAATGAACCTTGGAAATACTATGCTAGATGGGGGGAAAAAGCTGTCACAAAAGCAACATATTGTATTGTTCCATTTATATGAAATATCCAAAACAGGCAAATCTATAGAAATAGAAAGGTGAGAGGTTGCCATGGGCTGCGGGGGGTGGGGGGGAGGGCTGGGAGGAGGGGCGGGGAGGCAGTGAAAGGATTAGCGAGTGATGGCTAAAGAGTGTGGATTTTCTTTCGGGAGTGATGAAAATGTTCTAAAACTGACTGTGGTGATGGTTACACAAACTGTGGATATTCTAAAAACCATTCAATTCTATACTTTAAATGGCTGAATTTACAGCATGTGAATAAGATCCCAATAACACTGCTACCAAAAAAGAGAGTGAACATCAGACACATAAAACTAACACCTTCCTTCCTATGAGATACCCTAACGCAAGCTTCAAGGGGGTTTCCTTTCCTGTTATTCTGAGACAAATATTACTCCTTTTAAGTAGGTATATTTAAAAAAAGAAAAGAAAAAGTAATGTTTGTTGGAAGAAAAAAAAACATGGTTTGTTGTTAGATATATATACCAACTTCTACAGAAAAAGGCTAGAGGCTGCCACTAGAAGCGGAAGAAAAAAATTAAACTTTTAACCATTAGGTATAGGCGGTCTTCATTTTGCAGAGTACCGCAGGGCCAGAAAAGTGACAAAGCAAGTTGAAACTCCACAAAATGATCATAATATCTATGAAAAAAATTATAATTGTTCTGTTATCTTTAATGTTTTTATCAAAACATTAAAAATTCTGCCAGTTGTAACTATATAAAAAATGAAAAATACAGAAAAACTCATTGTACTTAGTAAGCTGTAAAACATTAAGAACACTGAAAATTACAGTGTATAATTTATTTGGAAAAAAACATAACAAGAATAGATTAAATGATGCCAGCCTCCCCCTCCTCCTCATCACGTAGCTCAGGATATGGAATGGCATCTTTCCTGTGCTTTGGCAAACTGTCATACTCCTACGTTTAAATCAGGTTCCAGCATTATCTCTTTTGTGCTTTTGATGTCACAAAGTAGCTCTGAGTTCTTTTAATGTGAAATTTCCTGCAGTGTCGCTTGCTCTGGGACAGCTTCATCTTTCTCACCAAACCACCACCCTCCTTCACACAGGTGAGCTCCCCTCCACAGCACTCCTGTGGCTGCACAGCCAGTCTTCGGAATGGCAGTAGTGTCACCATTCCCACAGTAAGTCACTTCCTCTTTAACTCCAGTCACATTCGATTTGAATTTTACTTCGTTTCTGGATTCTTTGCTGCACTTTCATCTTTGCTGGCCCATTCCCTCTCAATTATCCATTTTTGTAAAATGTCACATGAGTTTATCACTAGGAGACAAGGATTGTAACACAACTACATGCTTTGCCATCTCGCATGAACTGAGTAACACCTGCAGTGACCAGTCACCAATAGGCTTTGAAAGAAGTGAGATGACAGATCACTGATATGATGCACACCTGTTATTTACATAGAAGAGCTAGCCATGAATTTTGTAGTTCATGCCATTACGAATAATATACTGTGTAAATTCTGAAGCGTGTTATTAAGGGACATTTAACTGAATCATGGTAAGGGAGATGTATACGTATCAGAACCAAGCAAAGCAAGAACTCCCTGTATATCAAACTATAGAATCTCGGTTGGCACTTATGGAAAGCTCCTTCAGGGTAATGAAACCAGAGTAAATGTGGACCCTTGACACAGATGACAGGTGCCCATCAAGTGAGGCCCATTACCTCACAGGGTAGCTCGCTCACTGCTGAACAGCTCTGATGATCAGAAAAATAATCCCCCGAACTGGCATAATGGTCACGAGGTACAGGTGCTCCAATCAGACTCCCTGACTCCCCATCCTGGCTTGTCCTCTGTCCAGCTGGGTAAACGTGGGCAGATTATATGTGATGTCCCCATGACTCAGTTTCCTCATTTGTAAAAGAAAAATGTTAAGACCTATATTCATAGATTCGTCATGAGAGTTAAATCCATAGCGAGTACTTATTATTTCTAGCACACACATAGTTTTAAGTGTTTAGTGTCGATAACCTCTGTAATTAACCAGATCACCATCATGGCTGTAGTGTGCTTGGCCTTCTGTATCAATCCCCACGTGTCTGGGTTCAAACCTTTCCCCTCACCTGGCCATTGCATCACCCCTAAACTGGGCTCTCCAACAGCCTCTCACCTGCTCTCCATATAGTCACCAGAATTATGCCCCTAAAAATCAAACCTGACCTTCTCCCCCTCCTCTCCTTGCCAAATGGTTCAGTCTAAACCCATCGGGTCAGGCAGAGCAATGGCAGAGTCCTTGTTCTGGGCGGGGGAGGAGTAAGGGAGGCCCAAGGCGCTGGCAAAGGCCAAGCAGGGTGAGGATTCGTGTGGGAAGGCGGCCTGGCCCGGTGTACCTGACTTACAAGGCGTCAGGAGACAGCTACCGTTTTAAAGGATCAAATGAAATTTACAAACTGAGGAAACGTAAATAATAACCCAAGAAGGAAGAATTAAGCTCAGCTTTAAAAAGGAAACTGAACTTACTACAAGCAGACACAATGACAACACACAACACATAACCCTGAATCCTTGGAAATAGGCTGGTGTTTCAATATTCGTTCATTCTGTTATTTTTCTCAGTGACGATTTTCACGGCATTCACTTTCAAGATAAAATTTCATTTGGAATGCTGGTCTCTCTTGAATTTAACTAAAGGGTACTCCTCATGAAACCTAAAATCATCAGCTACATAATTATTGGAGAAAATGCTAGTCCTTCCACAAGACATGCCTGGTTTCCCTGTCGCTTAAAAGATTGAGAGAGAAAGGAAAGTAAAAAAGCTAAAATCAAAGGATGAAAGAGAAAAGGACAAGAAAAGAAAATGGTGGACAATATTAACTCTAACACCACGGCAGGCTGCAGAGCTGCTCCTGAAGCTGTCACCTGATCGCGACACAGGGATCCTCCCATTCCACCAACAGAAGAGCCATGAGATAACGTGCCAGGCCATCACCTTCATTGTGTTACAATCTTACACACCTGCTTTGGACCCTGGGCCTCCTAACCATGCCTAGTTCGAGTATCATCACATACTGGCAACAACCAGCATTTCAGAACCAAGTAAATAAAAGCGTGAAAGGAATTGCCAGGCACGGCTAATGGTACTGTGCAAAGAACACAGACTTCGAGGCCAGATCGAGATCTGAATCTTTTTACTGACTCTGCAATCTTGGCGCCTTATCTTCTCTGTCCTCTATCATCTCTGACTTTATAGATAAGTAAAATGTCTACACAGAAAAGATTATTATAAGGACTGACTGAAATAGTATATGAAACACCCAGTACAAGCCTGCCTCAGATCAGCCAAAAGTATGTCATAAAACCCCTGCATGAAAAAAAAAAAAACCCTCAAATGTGCTATTATTAAACTCGATGCTAATACTTGGCTTCTTAAGCCACGGCAGTTTAAAAGAAAAAAGTCAGAAAAGAGAAATAAAGATTTTCTTCCCCCATGGAATAAAGTACAGAGGCAGGAGCAGTACAAAGCACTCAGAATCACAGCCACGTAATGAGCTTAGGGGTAAAACTTACACATGTCAACAAAAATGTGAAGGACGTGACTCTTCTGTTTGCTGTACAGAATGATGACAGGTCATGGGGAAAATTATATTTGGGATATAATAATCATTTCCTAAATATGAATTCCTTCTATGCAAAGTTCACGTATACACAGAATACATTTTATTTAATAAAACAGATTCAACTTAACCGTAAGAAATTCTCAAGTCACTCTTACTGAGCAACAGAAAATTGAGCAATCAGGGAAAGTAAAAGGACATAAGCCAGCACAGAAGTCGTATTTGGAACACAGTCTTATAAGAGATGGAGGCAGCTGGCTGTAGAATGACACACGGAACAACAACTAAGTAAATAGAGTTGACAATGTCAGATCAGTATTGGTACCTTCTTGTGAACTTGACATTAGTATGGGTCATGACCCTTACGTACTGTATTAGGTGAAGAAAGATGAGAAATGATCCCTGAATACATGTGGATTCCCTCAGTAACCGGTTTTAAGAATCCAAGTTACTCTGCATCTCCCTATCAATGTGATCCAGGATAAAACACAGTTGGTAAGAAAAACCAGATTTTAAAAGCAATCTGATATAGGAAAAAGTCTTAGTGTGCACACATTCAATAAAACATTGAAAATGAAAATGCAAATACAGAAAGTATAAAATAACTGAAAGTACAAAATTATGAAGTTAAGGTATATGAAGTTTTTTACTATTTAATAAAGGCATATTTGTCAGCACTGTATCCAAAAATTACATGTCTGACTTTCCTCAGTAACATAAATTCAAAAGAAGAAATGCTGATTTTCACCTTTCTTTAATCCTCGTAACACCAAACACAAAGCAACACAAAGAGTGACACACAGAGAGAAAAGGATAGAGGGATGAAGGAAGGGAAGACAAACGCCTTGGATTCACATTTAGTCAGATTAAATAGCCTCACTTCTAAAAAGCAAAAGATTTCAAAACTCTTACACACATATATCCTCTGCCAGTGGGCCACACCACAGCCAGTCTCCAATTTCATTTTTCGGGCTGCCGAGACTTTTAAAATGATTTCCATTAAAGTAGTATCTTTGAAATAGACTATAAAATTAAACACCCGTGCATGCTTTTATACGATCATTGATTTTGGCAGGAGAGAGGAGTTCAGAGAGGGAACACGGTCGATGCAGCGATGTGGAGTGTACCAATCTAGACATTCATCAATTATGGAATAACTTCAGACCAAAATACCACCAAGTAGCCTGTTCACGCAACAGATCAAGCTCTGGGCTACAATTCATTCGCTGCCCTCCGGAAGCACACACCTCATTAAACTAGCCCAAGTCTCCTAGGTCCCCGTGGTTCCCTCTTCTATCCATCTGCGTATCCTCAGTGACTTCAGAGATTTGATAGAAATTATAAATCAAGCATGTAAGATAACATCCTACTGCCAATGTGAGGGTTAAAATTTTTATCTTGCTACTGTTTATTTAGTCTAATTGTCTTCGAGAACGGTTTCGCAACCCCTATGCTACTGGCATTTTAGACAGGATAATTCTCTGATGGGTATTGCCTACCCATCCTAAGACCTTTATTTTAGCAGCATCCCCAGCCTCTGCCCACTGGATGCCAATGGCACCCTCCCAAGCTTTAACAATGAGCGATGTCTCCAGACATTGCCAAATATCACTTTGGGGGGAAATATCACATTTTCGTCCCCATTCCCATTGAGAATCACTATAATAGACCATCAAAATCATTTGAGAAACTTTTTTAAATTCAGATTCTGCCACAGATAGGATAGATATAATCAAAAGACAGATAAAAATGTTGGTAGGAATGTAGAACCTGAAACCCTCATATACTGCTAAAGGGACTGAAAAATGGGACGGCCACCATGGAAAATGACACAGCAGTTCCTCATACACAGAGTTATCTTATGACCCAGCAATTCCACGCTAAGTGCATACCCAAGAAAAATGAAAATAAATGTCCACACAATAATGAACTCGAATGTTCATAGTTGCATTATTCAGAATAGCCAAAAACTGGAAATAACCCAAATGTCCAACTTAGGAACAGATAAACAAAATGCGGTCTACCCATACAACAGAACATTTTTATGTGCTCATAAACAGGAATGAAGCACTGACACATGCTATAACACACATGAACCCTGAACACATGCTAAGTGAAAGCAGCCACAAAAGACCACGTGGTCTATGATTCCAGAACAGGCAAATCCACAGAGACAGAGAGTGGAGTAGTGTTTGCCAAAGGGTGAGGGGCTGGAGAGAGAGATAAAGGGACTGAGGGGGTGATGGCTAAGGGAGGGAAGGTTTTCTTTAGTGGGGGAGGGGTCTAATAAAATGTTCTAAAACTGATTGTGCTGATGGATGCACAACTCTGTGAAAATACTAAAAACCACGAAAGTACATTTAAATGGGTGAATTGTACAGTATGTGAACTATATCGCAATAAAGCTGTGTTTAAAATTTCAGATTCTGGACTGCAGTCAGATCTAATGAATCAGAATCAAAGGCAGAAAGCCAAAACTATTTTAAAAGACCCTCCGGGGGATCCAGGGAAGCTGGTCTGGGACACTTGGGCTACACTGCCAGGCAGTGACAAGCCACAGAGACTGACAGAGAGGAAGCAGAGCTTTCTGAGGACTTCTCAGTGGTTAACTGCTTGTAAAAGTATATGAAAACTGATAAGTTGGTCATTTCCATTTTTCTAAATTTAATTTTCTTCCTAGCATTACTGATCACTTTTATAAAGAAAAAAGTAAGTGAATACTATTATATGTTTAAAATATGATCAATAATATATTGCAATTTCATGTCTAAAGAATGACTCCGTGTTAATTTGAAAGGATAGCTTCCTAAACAATTTATGACATAGTCACCTCATGTTTCAAGAACAAGAAACTAAAACAACTCCGAACATTATATACTTCTATATCTATGTTCACTGTAACGCGATCCCCCCTTCTCCACAGGGGACACGTTCCAAGCGCCCCAGTGGATGCCCAACACTACAGATAGCATTGAATCCCATGTACACTATTTTTTCATATATATATATATATATATATATGTCTGTGATAAAATTGAACTTACAAATTAGGCACAGTTAAGAGATTAACAACAATAACAATAAACTAGAACAATGGTAACAATATTCTATAAGAAAAGTTATGTAAATGTGGCCTCTCTCAAAATATCTTACTATACTGTACTCGCCCTTCTTGTGATGATGTGAGATGATACAATGCCTACATGACGAGATGAAATGAGGTGGAATTTTCCATCTGACATTTTCAGGCCAAGGTTAACCACAGGTATCCAAAACCACGGTACTGTATTGGTTTTGATTTGCCTTACACTGCAGCTATTCACATCGTACTAAGAACAAGATTATACAAAGTGGGAAAGAATGAAATTGAGCAGAAACTTTTCATCAGACCTATTGTTACATGAATCTGGATAGTTACTACTAAATAGCCTCGTCTATGAAATCTAAACTTTCCAATAAATCTGAACATCTGGAAGTATACTGCATAGCAATCAGAAAAAGTTATACTACGGGAAAAAGATTTAAGTCATTTTGGCTGGTGTTTTGCAAATTCCAGCAGAAAACTAATGCTAGGGTTCACTAAAACAAACACTGCTAGTATCTCCTATTTCCTCTGAGAACAAACAAGAAAGCCATTATTATCTCTGATTTTCTTCGGAAGAGTATAATGACTCCTCTTATGATAGGATGGAAAATATGAACAAAAATGTTCATCCAAATAGCACTTGTAAAGATATGTGGATACTTTTATTTTTAAATTTTAAAATCGAAATACCTACCCAAACACCCAGAGTTTCTAAAACTAATGGCTAAATCTGGTTTATTTATTTAAGACTTCCTTTAAGTGAAAAATTGATGTCTAAACACTGAGATTCATGTGAAATAGTATATCCTTTATTCGTACGGGAACTGTCTTCCCGACTTACCCGAAGTCAGTAACACACGCCAATGATTTCCTGATGGTACGCATTATAACTTAATTGATACCATAAAAAATGGTATTATACGTTAAGTGTTCATGGACAAGGAATGATGCTTATACTATACTGAAGTGCAAAGTTCTTAAATAGCATATAGTTCTTAATCCTAGCAAGAAAAAATACATATACAAATTCACAAATAGCTGAATATATACCAAAGCAATATTCTTTTATACTTTTTGTATTTTCCAAATTTTCTACATTAAGTATATATTTTTTATAAATAGAAAAAAAAAGGTCATTTTAAAAACGATCTAAAAACTCTTCTTCCAGGATGATGGAGGAGACTTACTTTTTCCTATTCCTCCCACTAGGTACCACCACAAAGCCTGGACACTGTCCACAAAACGAACATGAGACTGACAGGAGAAAGAAGGTAAAAAGTGAGGGACCTTGGGAACCAAGGAATAAACACAGTGACGAGTTCCCTGAGTTTCTTATTGCCTTTCATATCTGGAGAATCTTTAAGCGACCAGACTGGCAACCCAGACACGCCTAAGAGTGTAGTCAAAAAAATCCCCAATAAAAGCCTGTTCTCTTTATTTAGTAAAAAAAAAAAAAAAAAAAAAAAAAACAGGAAAGGGGCAACCTGGCGAGACAGACAACTTGTAGACGATAACCATTCTACTCCAGCCAGGCACTACAGAAAACGCTGACCCAACACGACCCAGCCAGCAAAGGCTGCATGGGGAACCAGCTCCTTCTTCCCCTCTCTGGAGGGGCACCCCACACCGCCTCCAGGGTGGGGTCAGGAGAAGGCCAAGGAGGGCAGCCAGGCCTCTCATGCCAGCAGACCCATAAAACAAGGCAACCACAGTGTCACTGAAGACCACTGCGGAGCCGGGGCTTCCAACATATTATATCAATATAAATGGCATTTCTTCAAACATGCAATTACCATATGACCAGCAATTGCTCTCCTAGGCAAACTGCCAAACTGTTTTTCAGAGTGGCTGTGCCATTTACTGTTAACTGTTTCATGCAATACACTAGTTGTAATATTGTTTTGCAAAATATTACCACATGGAGAACTGGGTAAAGGTGACGAGGGACCTCTCTGTATTGTTTTCTTACAACTGCATGTGAATCTATAATTATCGCAAAGTGAAAAGGTTTAATTTAAAAAAAAGAAATTTAAAAATTATATAAAACACTGACACATATACTGAATATTTGGCCTTCTTAAGGCAGGGCTATGAGTTACATAGCCTTATATCTTTAGCATCTAAGCCAAAATCTAAAACAGATTAAATACTAAATAAATACTTACTGAATTAGATTCAATAACATAATCAGCATTGCTACTTTCATCACAAGCCAGATTCTTTTCTTCTGGATAGGTTCTAGATTATCCATGTCTCTGAAAACATGTCTCTTCAAAATGGAACACAGTCCTAAAGGTATGAAGAATTACTTTCCCCTCTAAGAATCCTTCTATTTTTAATCCTAAGAATCTATCATCTTTACATTTCTGCACGGCTGAATGCATCTCTCCATTACTGTATCAAAGTCAACAAAGAAGCATTTGAAAAACTGTTTTCAAGATTATCTAAATGATAAATATCCAGCTCTACTAATTAAAAATTAATGAAAACAACCTGAATTCTTGGTTATGAGTCAGTCAATTCAACAAAGCTCCCTTGAACTACTTAAGGTCTTCATTTGAATCCAATTAGTTATTTAAATCTCTGCATAATTTGTAGAGCATTTATAGCCTCCACCACGGCATTAGTATTAAAAGCCTGTCATTTCTTCTATTTTACAAATTGCTTTTTAAAAATCACTTGCAGCACTACATAAATATCTGTGGTATTAAATTGAATCTATATAGTAAAAAGGATGCTAGAGATTAAAGTTCAAGTCTCAAAGGCTACACATTAGGTTTGTGACCTCAAAGAATACAATTTTTCTTTCTGGGCCTCAAATGGTTCCATGAGTCTAGGCATTTCATGTGTCATAGCCAATTTACTATATATATATATTCCAATCAAACTTATAGGCAATACGATTTCCATCAAAAACACCAATATACCACCAATGCCATATACACTAAAATTATTCTTTAATTTAGATCACTAGGCAAATATTTAAAGAGTACTACCTATTCCATCCAGTCACATGTCTCTTAATTCTCACAAATGTGAGATAGCTATTCTCAGCACTTTGATTTTGTAAATAAACAGATTTACTGATCTGCCCCTGACCTCAACTATTATGTAATAAGAGATGGAACCTGAACCTTGCTTTTTCGATAGCTGGTCCAGTGCCATCACTGCCATATTACAGTCTCTGCCACAGGGAATGGCGGTTTGATCGTTTTGGCAAATCTACCTCGGATGCTCAGACCAAAACAAACTCAAATGAAAGGCACCCTGACCTTGACTAATGAACTAGGCTGACTGGTTTGCCCTTGAGGCATCTCGGCAAGCCTGGGCTATACTAAACACATAAAACAGTTCAGAATACCCTTCAAACGTTTATCTTGTCCCTCCTATTGAGGTTACCCCCATGGTGGCTTGCTAAGGAACAGCTGCCTGGATAACCTGCTGACATTCACTCTTAAATGACACCCCGCCCAGGAGAATCATGCTAAAGTGGACAGTGATTGAATATTAGGCAACTGGCTATGTCAGAGAAGCTCATTCTTAGTGAGCCAAGCTTTAAGAAAATCAGATGTGATTAAAACAGACTTTTTCCATTTTTAACCTATTAAATTGGCAATTTTGAATGATAAATTTTTCATGCTAATTCTCCCTGCTAAGGAGGGTATGACAAGATAGGCTTTGGTAAGAATGTACACTCTTCCAAAAAAGCAATCTTGCAAAATGTATTACAACCTGAAATTTACACATCTACTGTCCCAGGTATTAAACACATATTTAAGAATCTATCATGAAGTAGAGAAACTGGAGCCCTCATACATTAATGGTAGAAAGTCGAACGGTGCAGCCACTTTATGAAACACTGTGTAGTCTGAAGATTTAACACAATTACTGTATACCTGGCAATTCTACTCCTAAGTATATAAGCAAGAGATATAAAAACGTACATCCATACAAAAACTTGTGCACAAATATTTATAGCAGTATTACTCAAAATAGCTAAAAAAACAGCAACAACTCAATATCCACCAACTTATGAATGAACAAAATGTAGTACACACTATTACATGAACCTTGGAAATATGTGAAGTGAGAGCTATGAGACACAAAAGGCCACCTACTGTTAATTCCATTGATATTAAATGTCCAAATAAATAAATCTATAGAGACAAAAAGGAGATTAGTGGTTGGTAGGGGCTAGGGAAAGGAGGTAGAAAAATGATTGCTAATGGATACAAAATTTCTTTTGGAGTGATGAAATATTAAAAAATTAAACAGCAGTGATGATGGAACAAGTTGAAAAAAAAACCACTGAAAAGGGAAAATTTTATGGTATGTGAATTATATCTCAATAAATCTGTTATTAAAAAACGAAAATCTGTCATAATAGAAATCTGAACTCTAAATAGAGCCTCATGTACAAAAACAACAGCCTATACTGAGGGAAAAAAAAGTTTATATGCAAAAACAAAGGAAAGCTAAACTAAATCAAAATCCGTTCACATAGGAAGCAATATCATACAGCCATTAAAGATTATCTTTACAAATGGTTTTTAACAGTATAGAAAATTACACTACCTTAAGGTTTTAAAAAGCAATGGAGAAAATCATTAGCAGGAATATCTAAGTAAAAAATACACACACATATAAGGAAAAGACTGTAAGGGAATACGCCCAATTCTTAAAGTGGTGATCTCTGGGCAATAAGTTTTCAAATGATTATTTTTGCCTGGATGCTTCTCTATATTTTTTCAAATGTCCATTTTCCTCAATGAACAAGTATTTTTTTAATAAGAAAAGACTATTTAGAAGAAAACACACTTGTGACGGTCTTAAAGGAAAACTCATGAGGGATTTCTAATCTGTGTGCCACCCCTTCTCACAAACCTTCAGTGCGTCTAGAGATGGTGACGGCCCGGATCGGCCCTCTGATGAGCTGCACTGGTCCATCTGTTCCCTCGAACCCCTAACCTGAGTACCCTAAATTGCTAACTAAGATCAATGTTCTTCACCTTTGCATTGCCAACGAAAGTCTGAGACTGGTAAGCCCAATCTCCTTCGGACCCAAAATGCTGTAACAGACTGACACCGACACTATGAAACATACATAAGTACACACCGTGACTCACATGCTTACGTGAATATTCTCCTATGAACTGCAGGACATTTCAAGATTTTCTCAGAATGGAAATTAAGAAAGGAGGCAGGCATCCTGCCAAAAAGCAAAGAAATCAAATCTCTAGATCTAGCTAAAAGTTTACGAGAAATACATGGGGGAACCAAGAAACATGTTAAATACCATCACCAAGACGCAAGCAGCGAAATCCAGCATACGAAAAATTCTACAGGACAAATGACCCAGTGTTTGTCAATAGATAAACTACGAGGGGAAAAAAAAAATGGAGATCTTGTTAAAGAGAACTTAAGAGGCCTATCGACCAAACGACCAAACGGAGACTGTTTCAATCCTGTTTGAACGAACAAAGCGGCAAAAAAAATTTTTAAAAAAACAAACATTTATGAGACAGTAAGGAAAATCTGAATATTAATTGGGCATTTCCGTTAAATGTTCAGGTTCTCTACTGATACTGTGATTATATTTAAAAGATAAGCACTATCTTTTGAGATCCTAAAACATTTACAGATGAGCTCATGTCTAGGATTTGCTTCAAAATAACCCAGTAAAGACGGGTAGGGGAGTAGGTGGGGATAGAGATGAATCAAAATTGGCCATGGATAGCTAATTCTGAAAGAGACGTGTTGGAGACTTAGGGGTTCAATTTCATTATACTAATTTCACCTTTTGTGATGCCTTAGAAATTTTGCATAAAAGTTTCTTAAAAAAAAGAATGAGAGACATAGAAATGACTATGATGAAATCAAACTCACTAGTGCAATGCAACTATACAAAGTTTGGGAAATACGAACTTCAAGTAATGCTAAAAATGCTAAAAAGTTGCCCTATGAGCAGGCAAAGTCACATATGGGTGTGACCAGATCACATCTTAGAGCTTAACAAGACAGGCTGACTAACACAGATACACTTCACGCCCCTCTACTGTGTCTACACTAGAGCCAAAAAATGGACTTAAGAAGGTGCAACCACCTAACCATGCAGCTTGTGGCTACTTTCAGAACTTCCTGCTTTGGCCTAGCCAGCAGTTCCCCTGACTGCTGATGGCACTGAATTTTTTATGACAAAGAAATGTCCAGAGACCCCAGAATTTACCCATATTATTCACCACCACCTTTAGAATGGCCAAGCTATTACACTGAGAACCCATTCTTTGAGAAATCATCTTAATATGATCTGATTTAAAAGAAAGTGTGAATTCTCTACTCTTCCTCTTTTTGAAGAATAGGATGCTTTTTAAAAGCATTTCTTCATGTCTGGTAATGAAAGGTATACAAAAAATCAGTTGTATTTCTATGCACTAGCAATCAACAATCTAAAAATGAAATTAAGGGAACAATTCCATTTAAAATAGCACCCCAAAAAAATGCTTAGAAATAAATGTAACCAAAGAAGGGCAAGACTCATACAGTGAAAACTACCAAACATTGTTAAAAGAAATTCAAAGACATAAATATATGGAAAGACATTCCATGTTCATGGACTGGAAGACAGCGTTAAGATGGCAAAACTCCCCACACTGACCTACACATTCGATGCAGGCCCTATCAAAATTCCAGCTGCCTTTTCTGCAGAAATTGACAAGCTGACCCTAAAATTCATATGGAAACACGTGGCATCCAGAATTGCCAAAGCAATCGTGAAAAGAAGAAAAGTTAGAAGACTCACACTTCTCGATTTCAAAACATACTACAAAGCCACAGTAAGCAAGACAGTGTGGTACTGGTGGAAGGACTGACATGTAGGTCACGGGATGGAATCGAGAGTCCACAAATAAACCCGTATGTTGAAGGTCAACAGATTTTCGACATGAGTGCCAAGACAATTCAATGAAAAAAGAAATGTCTTTTCAACAAATGGCATGAGAACAACTAAATGTCCATGTACAAAAAAAGAAAAAGAAAAAGAATCTGGATCTCTACCTCATACCATATGTAAAAATTAATCAAAATGGATAAAAAATTTCAATGTAACAGCTAAAACTATAAAACTTAAAAAAAGTAGGCAGAAATCTTTTGTGATCTTGGAGTAGGCAGGTTCTTAGATTCAACACCTAAAGTACAAGCAATCAAGGAAAAAACAAATAAACTGGACTTAATCAAAATTTGAAACATCTGTGCTTCAAAGGATACTTATTATCAAGAAAGTAAAAATACAAGACAACCCACAGAATGGAAAAAGTATCTGCAAAACATATCTGATAAGAAATATCAGATATATGTCAGAAAGAAAAACTCTTATAATCCAACAATAAAAATCTAATTAAACAGGGGCAAAGTATCTGAATATACATTTCTCTAAAAATAGACAAATGACCAATAAGCACACTGGTCATCTGGGAAATCAAAATCACAATGAGATATCACCTTCACACGCACTAGGATAAAATAGAAAGAGAAAGAGAGAGAGAGAGAGAGAGAGAGAGAGAGAGAACACAGACTAGCAGGTATTTGCAAGAATGTGAAAAAACTAGAATCCTCACATTCTGTGAATGAGGATGTGAGGTGGTATGGCCACTTTAGAAAACAGCCTGTAAGTTCCTCAAAAGGTTAAACACAGAGTTTCCATACAACCCAGTAATTCTACCCCAAGTATAAACCCAAGAGAAATAAAAACATGTCTACACACAAACCTGTACACAAATGTTCACTGCATCACTCTTCATAAATAGCTAAAAAGTGGGAACAAGCCACTGAGGAAATAAACAAAATGTGGCATACCCATACGAGTATTATTCAGCCATAAAAAGGAGTGAAGTACTGGCACATGCTACAACAGGGAGACCCCTGAAAACATTATCTAAGTGAAAAAAGCCTGATACAAAAGGCCATGTACTGTATGATTCTATTTATATGACCTGTCCAGAATACGCAGATCCACAGAGAGAAAGCAGATTAGTGGCTGCCAGGAGCAGGGGCGTGGACAGTGACTGCCTGCTAATGGGTTTGGGATTTTTGGGGGGGATGATGAAAATATTCTGGAATTAGATAGTGGTGATGGCTGCCAAACAATGTGAATATACCAAATATCACAATGACTTGTATGCTTAAAAATAGTGGATTTTTTAATATGTGATTTATATCTTAAGGTTTTTTTAAATATGGAATGATATATGCCCAAAGATATATACTGGTGAAAACACCCAAGTACTACTTAACCAAGACCAGGGCAGAAAAATGGTCAGAAAGCCTTTCTAAACGTGACATTGAGCTGATACTAAAGGAAATAAGTCTGTGAGTCTGCCTTATTCCCTGCTCCTTCCCCTTCCAAGTCCTCCCTAAATTCAGAAATCACTCACCTGTCAAATGGCTTTACCTGTCCCAAAGGCACACCTCCCCCTCAATACTAATTATTTCAATGAAAATATATCCCACCTATAAGAAATGACTGACAGCTCTCCCGAATCCTCCCAGTGCATTCCTATTCCTAAAAGAGAAAACAAATTAACCCAAATGAATATCTATTTGAGAATTTCATACAGTTTAACAAAAACAGAGCTCAGAGAGGAATCACTGCAGGAAGCAACCTCTATCTTATAGGAGTCTTTATCCTCCACTCCCACTCTCACCTATCCCAGACCTCCCCTAAACTTTTCCATTTTTACTTCTTTAGAATATATCTTTTCTAAAAGCTTTAAATTTTTCCACAGCAGTCTCAACATGTATGTGGGGTTGGGGGGGTAGGGAAATGAGATAGAAACCATAACTATTTTACGTGTGAATCATTTGTCAAGTCAAAATCTATGTTTGGTCATAATAAAGAACCATATTACCTAACTTCGATCAATAATCAATAATTACCATTAGAAAGAACCAGCTGTGCCTTCATAGTTATATAGATGTAAAATATTTTATTTATAATTTTGCACACAAACTATAGCAGAAAATCAGACCCAAGATCTCTTTAAAGTATCTAAAGCCAGAAGGAGAAAATCAACAAAGCATGAAGTTTTGTCTCTAATTGCATACTGCTAAGATCTGATTTTAGTACGCTCTCGTTGAGTATTTTCTTAATCCATTCAATACAAATATAGAAAGAACCTATCAAAGATTCGAGCTAAGGGAATCATTGTAGACAGCAAAATCAGAACCTGTGAATAGAAACTGCAGGGAGGCAGGTTTGAGGGAATTATCAGGAAAGTCTAAAATGACAAAGTCTCAAACCTGGAATTAACAGCCACCAGCCGTAAAGACCCTGTCTTGGGGAATACTTGCAGAGAGGGCTGGAGAAATCACTTACAGTGTGTGAAAAAGCGCACTAGATGATCTACGATCTCTTCCAATTCTATGATTCTACAGGAAGGCAGAAGTCCAATGAAGGAATTACTCTTGCTCACAACATTGCCAGAGTTTTTTGTTTTTCCGTTTTTTTTTTTAGTCTAAAACCCAGGAACTTCTTTATTAAAAGGAGCAATCCCACCAAGAAGGGACAAAGGTTGCGTTGTTTGTCAAGATACTTGATATGAAGAGACCGCTTTGCTTGAAGTTCAAGCACAGCACTGGGAGTGAGAATGGGTCAATTCAAGCCACAGCCACTTCCTGTTTGGCCAGCAGCAAATGACTTCACCTCTCCACTTGAAATGAAAAATAGTAACTAAAAATACCCATATTACAGAAGTACAATTTAAATTAGTTAACAATTACAAAATGCTTTGGAAATTTATGTGGCAATTACAACTACAGTATCCTGCTTTACATATACTAGAGTTGAACAGTCAAGTAAATCTATATAAATAACAAGAGTCATGTTTCTCCCTGTCAAAAAAGGTTATAGGAATCCATACTGATCGAAATGACTGAATGATGGTGGAAAGGTACAAATCCTCCCGGTAGGATTCCAAATAATAAATGAAAAGGAGTGAGAGAACTAGAGCATTGCCACAGGGATAACACACTGACCAATGCTAAAGTTAGTGAATGACACTCTACGGGAAAAAAATCAGATCTTTGTATAACCTCAAGGACTCTTCCCCAAAATGTGTATTAATTATTATGGGTGATTTTAACATATGCTCACAAATCCTTTGATACTCATCCCTTCAGGAAATGGAGCTTAATTCCCTTCCCCTGGAGCTTCAGCTTGAAGTGGTGACTCATTTCTAGCTTCTAACAAATAAAATAAGGAATCAAAAATAATCACTTTAGTGAAACCAGGCAGACACCGCCTTAAATCCAGTCAATGTTAGCATCAGTAATAAGTCATGTCGCTGAGATAGGATGTGTCAAGGAGGACGTAGCATCTCCATGGTATTCTTAAAATGCATAACGCATAACTTCAGGTCAGTCATGAGGAAATATCAGAAAACCCAAATTTAGGAGCATTCTACAAATAACTGACCACTACTCTTCAAAGGTGTCAAGGAAAGGCAAGGAGAGGCTAAGAAACTGTCACACATTGAAGGAAACTAAGGAAACATGACATCTAAATGCAATGTGGTGTCCCGGATCGGATCCTGTAACAGGAAAAGGTTATCAGGGCAAAAACACTAGGAAATCTGAGGAAAGTCAGTACTTTAGTTCATAGTAAACTAATGTTGATTTCTTAATTTTGATAAATGTATTGTGGTTATATAAGATGTTAACATTCCGCAAAGCATGATGAAGGATATATGGAAATTCTGTATTATCTTTATAACTTCTGCAAATCTGAAATAATCTCAAAATAAAGGATTTTTTAAAAACTGAATTTTCCTGGCAAAGCTAGAAAGAACGAGGAAAAGTTATAAATGTTCAAAGATATTTAAACATATGCAACATAGTAAGATGGGTTTTATAGTGAAACGATTAATTTTTATCCTATAAAGAATCACAAAAGTGGATTGACTTTCAAGCTTAAAATTTTAATGATTTACAAAATAGTTCACTACAAGGTCTATGCTGATTAATTAGCTTAGTGTACTCTAAGAAGTATTGAGTATGATGCCTCATATTTATCAGTTTGTTTTATCCCCTTTCTTAATCCTAATTGTCCTCAACACACTCCTAGCAAGAAGTCCATAGTAGCCTGGATCTAAAGATACCATTTAGGACAAAGTGAACTCAGTGATATTTACTTGGTTTCCTTTTCAAACTGACCAAATCAGATGAACCACCCAGATGACTTTCCATTGGGTCAAAATGTTCCTCTCAGATTTTCTTGCTGAGGAAAAGTAAAACCTACACATCAACTACCCATGCTCAATATTAAGAAGTAGGGGGAGAACAGCGTGGGAAAGCAGTGCCCAAAATAAGATATGTCAATAGCAAAAGTTCACAGAGACGAAGGATGGATCACCAAATCTAAAAACAAGATCAAGAAAAAGAACAAGATACTAAGATCAGGAAGAACCACATCTCTGACAAAAGCTAAGCTGCCTATCCTGATGGTGGAGGGAGGTTCAAGTCACATGAGCCCCTTGCATACCCAGAAACACTCACTCCCACCTCCATCACATAACCAAAACAAACACGTGCAAGCCAGTGTCCTGCCTTGCTCTCAAGCCATTTTAAACAAGCTTCAGGAACCTGTCCTACTCTCCCCTGTAAGCCATATTACGTAATTAACAAAAGTGTTCATACCTTAAAAAAAATAAATAAAAATAAAGATAAGTCACCTACACGAGAAACTCCAGGTGCTCCATTCACTGTCAGCAACCAATGGAAAGTGACTTTTTAATAGGTAATGTAAATTTCTTTGTAAGTTTGAGAATTTTAGCACAGGTAAATATATGCCGGGATGACAAACATATGAAGAGATGACAACTGTGACAGAGTAGGCAAGTGTGTTAAGCGCCCCAGCACGGTCAAACATTAGTATACACATTGATACAATAGGGAAAAAAGGGACACTTGCTAGGCTTCTGTAACTTGATTACAGCAGCTCCTAAGAACATCCAGTACCCTTAGCATCAACTCTATAATCAACTACCTTCTTATTACTGATTAGGCTGCCCATAAACAAAGGTGGTGTCCTGGCCCAGGATGATTCATTCCAGTTGTGTGCATGGCACTTGATACTTTCAACATGACGAAAATTGGTATTTGGTTTATCAGTCTCCAGTGAGTTTACTTGGCATGAATAAATTCTCAAGCCCTTAACCACTCCAGTACGAAGCAAAACTTTCAAGTTTCTGAACTACTGTGTATGGGTCAGAGACTTTGGTGTGGATGCCAGTTCTGCCACTTAACTGTGTGACCTCTTGTTCTTGTCAGTCTCCATTTCCTCATCTGTAAATAAACACAGACAACCAGCGCCTGGAAGATAGCAAGTGCTCCAAAACGGAGAGCTTTATCGTTTTTAAGCTAAATTTGAAAGAGTATAATGGAGTTTTTTATTAAAACATTTTATCTGAAAGGACCACGTAATGACATCCACTCAAAAGACACCCTCTGGAGAGAGATGCCTCGCTCTACAGAGTTAAGAAGAGCAAAGTTTACAAGTTGCAAGGGAAGTACCTGCTGCACTGTACCGACGGCATCTCTTGCTTAGCAACTCTAATGTTGTCTACCAAACACCCGGCCTGTAACAGTGAGAGCATGACAACTGTTCGCTCTAAATCCATGCACTCAGCTTGGATTCAGGGCTGATTTATAAAAATAGCTGCTGCCGCCGCTGCTCTTTCAATCTCTTTCAGCTGATGACTGGGCAGTGTTACCCTATAGGCCGAGAGCAGCTGTATTCCCTCGCCACACCCTTTTCTGCTGCTGCCTACCCAGCCCGGCAGACAGCACCCCCCTCCCGTCTCTGCAGCACACTATTCTCCCTCTTCCTGGGCTGAGTGAGCAAATCACAAGCACAAATATCCCCTGATGCAATGCCACAACCATCCCTGGGAAAGAGCAGAAGCAGTTGCCAAAAAGCTCGGCAGCGGGGAACTGGGCGGGAGACACACATACACGGAGCAAGAAAGGCTGCAGTGCTATGCAGCCGCGAGAGGGAATCGGGAGGCCCCGGGGAGCCAAACTGTAACCGGACCGGAGGAGGGGAAGGGGAAAGGGGGGTTTCCAGGAGAAAGCTGGGGAACGCTACTCTTCCCGAGGAGCATGGGGTTCCCGATTCGCTCTGGATCTGAGTCCCAAACACAAAGTGTAACGTAACCTCTGCTTCCTCCCCAGGAACTTACACGTTCCTGGATGGAAGTAAAATCTCCAATATTCTCCCGCGGGGTAATCTCACTGAACAGCTCAAGCAGCACTGCCGCGGAGGACCTGGTGGGTCCACGTGCTAAATCACAATCTCGGTTCTGGGTGACGTTTCCAACTGCTCCGCCCGGTCCGTGTCCCCATCCCCACCCTCACCGCGACCCCTTCGCAGTCCCTCAGCCGGACTCACGCTTACTTCCCAGACAGAATCGGAACCGACGCACGCAGAGAGCGGGACCCGGCCCGGTTCTGCAGACCACCCCTCGGCCCCTCCCGTAACCCCTGACCACACTCCCTCTCAAGGGCTGGCCTCAGCCCCATATCAGCTGGCCCCCGAAAGCCTCAGAGAACGACCTCTGCGTTCTGATGCGTCCCCGAGCCCCACCCAGGGCCCCCGACTTCAGCCGACCCTCGCTCCCCAGGCTCAGCCCCGTCCCGAGGCACGCCTCTCGGCCTCCCGCTCCAGACCCCCGAAAACGGACCCCTCGGCCCGCCACGCCGCGCGGGGGCCCCGGTCGCGCCTGGAAGACTCGGAAGATCACGCCCCCAGGCCCCCCGCCCGGCCTCGCCCGCGTCCCGCGGGCCGCCGGCCACCGCCCTTCCCCGCCTCGGGCGGGCCCTGCGGGGTCGCGGGCGGCCGCGGGGCCGGGCTCGGGCAGCCCCCGAGACAGGGGGCGTAAGGACACCCCCCGATCAGGCCCGCCCGCCGCTGCACCTACCCGCCGCCGCCGCCGCCGCCGCGCCGGAGCCGGAGGGAGCCTGGAGAGGGCCGGGAGCCGCCGGGAGGAGCCGGGAACCAGCAAGAGCAGCCGAGGGGCGGGCCGCAGGGAGGCGGCCGCTTCCTCGTCGCCCTCTTGAGGGCCAGCGCGTGGGCGGGGCCACGCCGCCGCGGCCAATCAGCGCGGCCGGGGGGCGGGCCGAGCGCCGCGGCGGCCAGTGGGCGCCGGCCCCGCCGCCTCGACCTTGCCGAGGTAGCGGCGCGAGCGGAGGGCGGTTGGGGGCGAGGTCCGCGTCGGGGGGCTCCGGCGCCCGCCCCCTGGCCGCTAGGGCCGCGAAGGCGGACGGGCCGGCGGGCGGACAGACCCGCCGCCCCGCCGCTCTGCGGTCATCCGCTGGCTCTCAGAACTTGGGTGCCCGGAGCGGGGGAGGATGCGGGCGGCGGGGAACACGCAGGCGGGGCCGGGTCTCCCCGCGCGGGGCCCGTGAGCTCTGTGACGTCACCTGGGAGAGGCGCGGGGCGGGGCCTCCGGCGCGGGCCAGCGGGTCGCGGGAAGGAGCGGCAGGGGGACGAGGGCGTGGCTGCGGCGGCCTTTCCAGAGCTGCTCTGCCACCGGTTACAAGTGACGTGGCTGGTCCAAGTTAAGATGTGCTCTGAGTGTAGACTACACACCAGATTTCCGAGACTTCATACCAAAAATAAATATTCGTAATTTTATATTGATTATAAGTGGATAATTGTTTACAAAATTGATTACAGTTTGGGATATATTTGGTTAAATAAAATACATTTAAAGTAATTTCACGCTTCTTTTTGCTTTGTAAAATGTGGCTACTAGAATGACCATTTTGTTCACATTATATTTCTACTGTATAGCACTAATCGAGAATGAAAAGTGATAGTTTACACCTATTCTGTGCTTACTATGTTCCAGGCTCTCCTGTAAGTAAATGACACCTAATAACTCATTTAATCATAATTCTTTATGATTGGTATTAATGTTCCTATTGTCATTTTACAGATGAGGAAACAAACAGAAGGTTACTAACTTACCTAATGTCAGCCAGCCAGTGATGGGCAGAGTGGGGCTTTAACTGAGTGAGGCAGCCAGGTGCTAGGGCCACATTTTCAACCTCTGGAGCAGGCTGGTGGCCAGAAAGAACACTGGACTTGGTGTTCAAAGCCCTTGGTCTGGCTCTACTACTTTCTAGCTGTGTAACTTTAGGGAAGTTAAGCTTCAGTGGTCTTATTTATAAAAGTGAGATAATACAGTCACCAGCCTCTGTCATAGTCACTGTTAGGGTGACCTGGAGGTAGTAAGTATATTGTAGTAGTTAAACTTGGACTCTGGACCCAGACTCCCTGTGTGCAAATCTGCACACCGATACTTAAATGTTATGAGAGTTTATGGAGGATATTTAATCTCTGTGTACCTCAGTGTCCTAACTGTAAAATGGATAATAAGGGTACTTACCTCATTAGGGTTGTTGTGTGGGTCAAATGTGGTGCCAAGCATGTACACATTAAAATTAATCATTATAATGATTAATATATTAATCATTATATTAATAACATATTAATATAATGATTATAATGAAGTTTTAACAATCTATGCAAATATGAAAGGATGAAGAGTAAAGCAATAAGTGGAAAAGGTACAGAACTATGAATTGGGTCCCTGGAAAGAACTTTAGGCTGATTACAGAGAACTGAGATGACTGACCTAGCTCACACATCAATTAATAAGCCGGAAGCCTTGGGCTCCAACTCAGAGCTCTCCCTCTCTCACACTTACCCAGACTCCAAAGTGGAGGGACTGTCATCGCAAGCCTGAGTTCATTCATCCCACAGATGTTGTTTAGTACCTGCGGAGCAGGAAGGGCCATAAGGGAACACTTATACAAAAATGAATAAAATGGGTCTCCTGTCCCAGTGAAATTAGCATCACTTCACACCAAAACCCACAGATTTTGTCTAAGCATGAACTTAACTGTTGCAAGAAAATACATAGGTGGAATTAAGTTGTCTTGATCTTTCCTTCTGCCTGGAATAGCCAGCCCTAAGGCCTGGCTCAGCCCTTATGAGTGGAACTAGCTTTGAGCTCCTTATAAGTCAGATAGATGGCTAGGAAAATTCAGTGTCAGAATCTTCCATTCCTTCTGTAAGGTCATAGAGTCACCATGTTACGTGTACCCCAAGCTAGATACCCAGGAGTCATTCTCAGTTATTTCCTTCCTTCTCCCCAATCAGGCCCACCCGATGTTGCTTCTGCCTCAGAAACGTCTCCATCACCACTGAGGCCACTCTGGTTTGGTCCCTTTCCCTGTGTCCTGCCACAGCTACCTCCAAGCCTTCCTTCTGCGCCTGTTTCAGTTCAAGTTTTACAACTTCTGCACCACCCCCTCCAATTCCTACACATCCTCCTGTACCCCTTACATGCCTCTCTGTTACAGCACCCACCACATATGTGGTAATTATTTGCGTAAATGTGCATCTGCCCTAATAGATTGTTTTTCAATGTACAGGTTCATCCTGTTTCCCCACCTCCAGGAAGAAAGAACATTCCTTGCAGTTCCACAGTACCCAGGGTGAAAAGCATAGGTCCCCCAGCTTCTCAGACTGAAAAAGATCTTAGCAAACATCTGGTCCCACGTCTAAGGATTTCTTCTTGAAGCTCTGTAAGTTCACAATAAGACACTTTAGAGTTATCCAATGTTTTTATTATCCATGAGAAGCATGCTTTATGTTTATTCCTCCGAATTTTAACCGAAGTGTCAGGCAGGACACAGACATGAGCAGAGTCCAATGGCTTACCATAGAGACTTCCCTCCAGGTTTAACATAAACTTTTCCATGGCTTTCCATTGCATGAAAATCAGGCAAATGGCTTTCAAGATCTTGTGCGATGATGCTGTCTCTCTCTCACCTCATCAGCCTTATTTCTCACTATGCCCAGCATCATCTGCCTGCTTTGTTTCTAGAACTTTCCCATCTCAGGACCTTCCTCAGGCTCTTTCCTCGACCTATGCTAATTTGTAAGTAATATGATTTTTTTTGCTTAGAAAACTTGAGAAGATCTACAAACTATTAGAATTAATAAAACAGCTCAGCGAGCTTACTGGATACAAAGTTGACCTATAGAAAGGAGTAGCATTCCTATATATATCCCAGTAATCCATCACAAAATGTGACAGGAAACTCATTCACCACAGTGAAACAATTAAGTCAATACAGCAGCTAAAAACTAACTTAAAATAGGGTTGCAAGACTCCTATAGGAAAATATTATAAAACATTACAACTTTAAGAAGAAAATATAGGAGGCATTGGGTGGAGAGATTGGATTAAACATGGCAGAGTGAGAGATGTTCCCAGATCTCTCTCTCCTTGAAACAATGATAAGCTGAATATCTAAAACCACAAAAACACCCAAACTGTTCACCAGTACGTCTGAGAGTGGGATCTGCACATAAGAGCTACACAGTTTAGTCACGTGCTGAGTCACATGATAGGTTTTCGGATGCTGAACTATCTTTGTTATTCATGGGATAAACCAACACCACTTGATCAAAATAAACTATTTTTAATACATCAAAGAAGGAGGAAGAGGAGAAGGAGAAAATATAGGGAGATAGCTTGAGGCTTTCAAAGTAGGAATCTCTGGCTGAAATTTTTTGGTTCCAATGCTTATCGATAAATACACAATTTTTATATACCAATTTTTTTCCTTTTATTAGTTTCATGTATAAACATACCCATTTTTTTAGATATACCAATTTTTATGTATATATAAACATTAATAATTTTTAATGGTTTTGTTAGAATTCCATGGGGAGAGGGAAATATAATTATATGGATTAGAATTTGAATAGGGTACGGTGATAGAATTTAAGAGACAGAAGGGTTTTTAGGGATCATTTGAATCAAACTTTTTCCAGGCAAAGTAAATGAGACATGACAAAGATGTACAAAGAAGTGGCAGAATCCAGACTCAAATTTATGTTCTGACTCTCAGGTGGATGCTTGTAGTACCCAGCCCTTCTTGCATCTTTAAAATGGTGTAGCATAGTGATGCAGCAAACATTATAGACTAACAACTCAAAAGCCCCCTGCTACCTCCTACTTTGGTGACTGGACACTTAAAACATCCATCTGCCCTGACTCTTTTACAGTTGGGATGGCTATGTACCTCAATGGATGGCGCTTTCAGGTAAACTTTCATAAAAAGACAAACTCAGCTGCGTGTTCTCCACTTGCCTGGAGGTGAAGCTGCCATCTTGAGGACAATAAGGACAAAAGCCATGAGCTGAGGGCAAGGAGTAGAAAGATAGGGAGAGACTAGCATCCTTAACATCCTTCAGATACTACACTGATCTTTACTGCCCACCTCTGGACTTCCTGTAAAGTGAAGCCATCATTAGTCAATAAATCTCCATTGATGTAAGCCATTTGTCATTTGCAATGAAATTTATTCTGACCTGGTACGTGAAGTAAACGCCTTGGACTGAAGGTTGAAAAACCCCATTATAGTCTCGGCTCTGCCAGAAACAAACTGTGTGGCCTTGGGCAAGCCATTTCCCATCTCTGGGCCTCAGTGCCTCATCTCCGTCAAGGGAAGTGGAACGAGATGGTCCCTTCACCTCCTGCTTTCTACGATCTCACTCACCGAGCGTGCTGTGCAGTACGCAGTATGGGATTGCCTTTCCCTTGAATTAAGACTACCTCTTTCAAAGTTCGCTAAGTGTCTCTTTGTTCCCCTGACCTCAGGACTGACTAATGACAAGGGCCTGTCCCTTTTGGGTGGATGTGATGCCCCACACACCTTTGGGGCTTTCCCTGAACACGAAGTCCCCCTCTCTAGGTCCTTGTTCTCTCCGCCTTCCATCAGTTTCATCGACATGCCCCTAGAGACAGCACAAAGGGGGCTCTACTCGCAAACACACGGAGCACTGTGCCCAGCTCTGCCCGAAACCTGCTGTGTAATTTCTCCTCCTAGAACCTTAAATCCATCGCCGTGAAACGAGAGGGTCGCAAACCCTCAAAAGACCCCGGCATTCTAAGACTCAATGACACCTTCTGAATTTCATCTCACACTGGGGTCACGCTCCCCAGTTGCTAAGTGCTTTGCGCTCTGGTATTGCAAGTGATGCTTTCTCTCACCCTGACATAGGCAAGGCTAGTATTATCATCCCTGAGGACACAGCGGAGCGATGTGCCCAAGATCACACAATTAATAAGTGGTAGACCTGGAACTAGAAATCACAGCCTTTGATTCCTTGCCCAGTGCTCTTTCCACTACACCTTAATTTTTTTTTTTTTCCTCTTTCTCTTTTCTCTCCAGGATCCACTTTCTGGCTACAAGTCATAACTGCTCTCAGCTGTGACCCCAAGGCTGCTCACAGTAATGCTCTCAGTTCCAAGCACTGGCACATGCTCAGCAGACACCTGGCTTTCTCCCAATTCTTCTTCCATCCTCTATTCTGAGCCCTGAGCCCCAATAAATCCTCCTGGAAATATGGGCCCAGTGTGGTCAGAGAAAACGAAGCCAAATTTTTATATGCGGTATTCTGGTTGTTCAGTGTCAGCCACTAATTAAACAGTTTAAAAAATTCCATGTAAGCCGAGCACATCTGTGGACCAGTGACTCTTGGGATGCCAAGGTCCAAATCCTTTACCCCACAGATAAGGAGGCCAACATCCTGCAGCAGATCAGCAGGGGGACACAAACCTCAGAACTTCTATTCAGACAGAGGTCCCCCTCGGCCACCTAGAAGCTGGAACTTTAGCCCATTCGGCTCAGCAGGCCCCTAGTGAGAGCTCGCTCTGAGAAAGACATCATGAGAAGAGAAAAAGATGAAGGAATTCTTTTAAAAGATGCCCGCCTCATTCTTTGTCACTCCTTCACTTAGCTTGGACTCAAATATTTAGTTGCGACAGACTAACTCGTATTTGAGAGACAGCCGCATGCATTCATGGAATGTCTGTGGGTGCAGTCTACACTGACCGACTTAGGATTTGGGGGGCTGTGGTCCACACTGACCGACTTAGGATTCAGGGGCCTGTAGGGGAGCTTTTTCTAAACTTCCTATTTGGAAGTAATTCCAAATGTATTGAAAAGCTGCACGGATAAAAATAGCACGTAGAGCTCTCAAATACTCTTTACCAAGACTCACCTCTTTGAAACGTTTGCTTGATCACGTGCTCCACACACATACCACATGCAAATATTTTGGGAGCCATCTGAGTATAGATTCCAGAAATTACTGCTTTTCATCCCTAAACACTACAGTGTGTATTCCCAATAATAAGGAATATTTCTTGTAACCACAATACAGGGATCGACCTCAGTAAATTTAACATTGACTCAGGAATTCTTTCTATCGAATCCACCACTGGATTCCAGTTTTTTTTCAGTTGATCCAGTAATGTCCCTTAGAGTGTATTTTTCTGCTTCGGAACAGGATCTGGTCCAGGATCAAATATCACATTCGGTTGCCACGTCTCTGATTCCCGTGAACGTGAGGCACGTTCACAGTCTTCGTGAGTGTGTTTTACGACACTAACATTTTTGACACATACGGTTCCCCTTTTTTTAATGAGAATGTCTCGTTGCAGGGGTCTGATGTGTTCTCACGGTTACACTCAGGTTATGGGTCCCGGTCTAGAATAGTGCATACTTGACGGTGTGTCCTCAGGACATGATATCAGGAATCATGAGGTTAATTCTGAATAACACCCGATTTCTGATTTCTCCAGTGGGTTTTTATTCTTGTCTCCCTTGCAACTAATAAGCGATCTGTGAAGGGACATGCTTATAACCTGCTCCTCATCCAGACTGTTCCCTAGATTTAGCATCCACGACGAGCCTTGCCCAAACCAGTCTTTACTGCGACGGTTGCACAGTGATGATTTGCCATTTCACCTCTCCCTCCATATTTACCTGTTGACACTAAGCATTTTGATATAAACTACATGCTCCCCCCCCTTTTCCTCCAGGGGTGCAGTTTTGATCTTTCTCAAGATAAAGGAGATCTGGAGTTCAACCGGAAAATGTTAGTGAAGGAAAAGGAGAAAGCCTACCTTGCCTAGTCGTTGAGAGCAGACAAAGGGTGAACTGGGACAGTCACTGCAAGGCCTTAGTGAAAGGAACTGAGACCTCCAGAGGAGCAAAGCAGCAGAGAGGAACGTGCAGGATCTTCACACAGTGTCAGTTGCAAATTCTGTCTCTTCACTTCACCTGCTTAGTGACCTCCACCTGTATACCTGGCTTCTCATTGGCCTCCGTTTCCTAACCTGTAACATGAGATCATTCTTACCTTAAAGGCTCATGGGGAAGATTAAAGGAAACAATATGCTCATATCTTGACAGGTGCATATTGTATAGAATATGGGGAAATGACGGTGTATTTGAATTGTTTCATTTCAACAGGTGTCTCCTAAAAACCTACCATGCACCAAGGCTCTGTGCATGGAGTTAGAGTCTAAATAAATCAGCCCTCACAAAACTCACAAGCCAGAGGAAGAAAAAGACAAACATAATTCCACGCCTAGGTATTTATCCAAGAAAATTAAAACACACATCCATCCAGATGAAGATTTGTTCAAGAATGTTCATGGCAACTTTCTTCTTAATAGCCTCAAACTGGAATAGATCAGGCATCCATCAACAGATGAATGAATAAAAAAAAAAATGTAGTACACCCAGACATAGAATATTACTCAGCAATAAAGAGGAACAAACTGCTGATTTGATGCAACATGTCTGAACCTCAAAACATGTCGAGTGGAAGAAGTCTTACACAAGATACATACTATTTGATTCATTTATGTGGATTTCATAAACAAGCAAAACATGAAAAACCAACAGAGAAGTGGCCGCCTGAGATGACCAAAGTAGGGGGCTGCTGGGAAGGGCAGGAGAGAATTTTCTGAATGACAAGATAATGCTCTATGTGTTGCTAGGGGTTGGATTGCACAGGGTTGTGTGCTTGTCTAAATTCAACAAATGTACAATTCAGATTTGTTCATTTCATTGTATGTAGACATTACATCAACAGAAAAAAAAAATAAAAAAAAGATGAAACTCTGATTAATGGTATTTAGAGAGAAGTGTACTGATGTCTAGTATTTTCCTTGAAACGTGTCAAGAATAATTTGGATTCACAGATGGGTGGCAGCATGGAAAGATGGATAGATATGCGATAAAGCCAAGTGTCATAAAGTGTTCACAGTAGAAACAAGATGCTTATTTATCAACTGTAAAATTCTTCCAACTTTGCTGTGCATTTGAATGTTTCATAAGAAAATGTTTGGGGAAAAACAGTGCTTTACAGTTCAAGTCAGACTTTGGTAAAATGGTGAGGTAGGGAGATAACCAGCTTTCTCCTCTGTGAGCACAGAAAGAAAAGAGAAAGTGATCATTTCTGCTGAGGATGAATGGGGCAGGAGTCAAGGAGAGTCTTAGGAAGGAGTTCTAGAAAATAAACCTGAAAAATAAGATTTTAAAGGTAGAGGAAGGACAAAAGGGAAAGACATTACAGTAAAAACAAAAAACAAAAAAACAGAGCAGTGTGACAATGCATTTTTGAGAAGCTGCAAAGAGAGACTTTGGGGACAAAGTGGTAGAAGAGGAGGCCGAGGAACTGAACTGTGCCCAGGATGGGATGGCCTCACGGACAGACAAGGGCATCTGGTGTTGACTCAGTAAACATTGGGAAGCCACTGAGCATGTGTAGTGTGCCTGTGTGCATGCACGTGCGTGTGAGCACGTGTGTGTATGTGTTTGTGCGCACCTGTGTGTGTGTGTGTAAGGCTTAGTCGTCTGACAGCCAGAGTAGAGGAAGGTGAGGAGGTGGAGACCACCAAAGGAGAGAAACAATAAAGCTTGTGATACAATGTCCTACTGCTTTTATTAGCAAGCTGACAACAAGGGCAATTTTGGGGACAGAAAAATGGTCAAGACCTTCCTGGAGGTGCGAAGTCTTTAAAGGAGTCAGGAAGATAATTTTGTTTGTCCTAGTTCCCAGCTGTCTGGAAACTTTCATGTCCCTAAAGACTTCCTGTTCCCTCTGAAGCTCTGAGCTGTCTGTTGACCTCCCCCCACCCCCTGCCCTCAGCCACAGACCAGAAGATGCCATCCTCAAGGCCCTCCAGGAAGAGCACACTGGGAGTCGGCAAATCTGGCTTCCAGCCTGCTCGTGCCACCTCCCCGCACCCAGGGGTTGTGTCTTCCCCACTCCCTTCCAGTTTCGAGACTGCTCTAATTGGTCTTCTTGCAACCAGCTTCCCTGGTTCTCTCTCACATGTTCATTTTCCCCTTGACTTGCAGACATCTTTCTAATCACAGCTCACACTGTCTTGTTTGTCTTACTAACTCTTTCCTCCGCATTCTCCCGTTCTTTATCTGCAGAAACTGTGAGGGACAATAAACGTTTTTTGTTAAATTAAGCCTCTAAGTTGCACAGCAGTGGATAAATAAGCATTATCCTTCTCCCCATTGCCTCTCTCAAGGCTCCATACACTCCACTCCACACAAACTGAACCGCTCACTGTTCAAAGCAACACATTTTGACTGAGTATGTTCTGTGTGCCAGCCCAGGCCAGACACGGGGGACATGGCAATGAGCCAGCGAGATCAGTGTGGCCTCTGTCTTCATGAGTATATGGGTCACATACTCCGAAGGTTTTCAGATCCTGCGTTGGCCCACAGTGTGCCCTCCATCCAGAGAACGTGCCCCAGCCCACACCCTTATAATTACATTCTGATCATTTTTTAATTGACCTTTCTTCTTCAGCGCTCAACCCAAATGCTGCCTCCTCCATGAAGCCTTTTCTGATTGCCCCATTGCAAATGACCTTTTTGTCTCTGAACTCCTATAATGCTTTGTCCCAGGTGAGTTTGGCCACTGAACATCTTCTTCCTTGTAGTATCATGATTATATATATTAATAACCTCCTTAATAGCAGACATAGTTTTCTTGGGGTGGATATCTCATTCATGTACAACTAATAGACAAAGTGCCATGTGCATAGTTAACATTCAAGAAAGGTACATTATGCAAATGAACATGTGAATGATTTGACCGTGATATAATAAAGACAAACTAAATATCAACAGGGAAAAACAAATGCAATGCCATGAAGGCTAGAGAGGAGAGTGCACACCACTGAGAGAAAGCGCAAGAAAGAACTAAACTTTATTAGATTCTAATAATATCAATCATAAAACACCTCTGTGATCCAGCATTTCTTCTCCTAGGCATATACTTAAGAGAAATAGATGTTTGTCTCCCAAAAAAGGCTTGTACGAAAATGTCCCTAGAATCTTTATTCATGACAGGCAAAAACTAGAACTAATCTAAAAATCCACAAAGGAATGGGTAAACACACTGTGGTATAGTCATAAACGAACACTACGCAGTAATGAAAAAAGAACATTCCACTAGTACATGCAACAAACAGATAAATCTCAAAAATGTTGTGTTGAAAGCAAGAAGCTAGACACAAAAGGGTTCATAAATATAAAAATAAGTGATCCCATTTATACAGTGTTCAATGCAGGCAGGATGAATCTATGGTGATCGAAGTTACAACAATGATTACCACTGAGGGAGGGTATTTCGTAGGGTGGAGAAGCATTTTCTGGGGTACTGAACTCTCTTGACCTGGGTGTATACATAAGGTGAAATTAATTGGCAGGTACCATGTTTTACTGTAAGTAAATTATACCTTAGTTAAATAAAACCAATAAAACATGAGTAACCCTATGCTCAGCCTGGGAGAGGACCCACAATACACACACACGCTAAGTAAATTAATCAAATCACATCAACCAGTAGACCTCATCTTGTTTTCGTGTTCCAGTTCTGATGCCAGTTCCTAGAGGTGTTTCTGCCCCATACCATCACCCAATTCTACGACACCAGTTGGGTGCCCTACAATTCAATGCAATTCTGACCCTGTTTACCTGGAGATAGCATCAGACCCCACAGATTAAGGGCTCGGTTGTACAGGGTTGCCCACCACTCTCTTCAGACGCCAACCACAAGTCTAGGTTGTCATCTGTGCTTCTGACCGACTAGTTATAGATCAGGGTTCCAACGGTCCCCTCCTTGGGTTCGATTAATTTGCTAGAGCAACTGACAGAACTCAAGGAAACATTTTACTTACTAGATCACCAACTTATTATAAAGGGATATAAATCAGGAACAGCCAGATAGAAGAGATATATAGGGTAGAGGCTGGGCAGAGGCTGGGCAGGGGCTAGGGGCTTCCATGTCCTCCACGAGAGCACCAACCTCCCCAGCACCTCCACAAAGCTCCCCTGAACCCCATCCTTTTGGCTTTTTGTGGAAGCTTCATCGTAGGCATGATCGATTAAGTCATTGGCTACCGGTGATTGATTCAACCTCTAGCCCCTGTCCCTTCCTCTTGGAGGTCAGGGGGTGGGACTGAAAAATCCAACCCTTTGGTAAGCAGCCCCCATCCCCGGGTGCTTTCCAAAAGTCACTGCATTAACATAAATTCAGGTGTAGTTGATTGGGATTTAAGAATAGCAAGATACCTTTATCATTCTGATCGCTTGGTAAATTCCAAGGGTTTTAGGAGCTCTGTGCTGAGAATGGAGATGAAGACCAAACACATATTTTACTTTCTAAACTTTCCTCATGAAATAACAGTTTATCTTCCTGAGGATTAAAAAAAAAAAAAGAATGAAAGGAAAAAAAAAGGAAAGAGGGAGGAAAGGAGGAAGGAAGAAAGAAAGGACCAAAATGGAGTCATTTTGGCAAAGTCATGTCACCAAACCCAAATTTAACAACTAACCTAACTGCATGCAGTTTCAGCCTCTCCCAGGAGTGGAATTTTAAACCAATTCATCTGGAATTTCCCGATCAACACACGTGAGGTAACCTGTCTGATAAGACCCCTGCCTTCTCCCCGAGGGAAGATGTCCTTTCCTGAAATAATTCACTCTCAACTTCTTAGTCCCACCCTCTCTCTGCCTATAAAAACTTTCTATTCCCTATAAACTAATCAGAGCCGCCATCTAGGTGCTGGATGCGAGGCTGCCTGATTCACTTAATGAAGCCAATTAAATCTTCACATTGACCTGGTTGAATTTCCTTCTTTAGCAAGTTCCTCAAGTGGTAAGAGTTTGAATTCGGGCACTAAACTCGTAACGCTTTTTTTTTTTTTTTTAAGTTGTGGTAAAATACATATAATATGAAGTTTTCCATGTTCGTCGTTTTTAAGTACAAACACGATCTTATGCAACCAGCACTACTCTCCGTCTCGACACTTTTCATCGTCCATATTAAAACTGCACCCAAGCAACACTAACTTCCGTTCCCCCTGCCACCCACCCTCTGGTAACTGTTGTCTTTACTTTCTGTCTCTGTGAAATTTTGTTTTTTAGAGAATTTTTCTAACAGTTTATTGGAGCCAAATGGATGACATGTGCCAAGAAGCAAGACCTTGTCTGGCTCTATGAATTTGATGACTCTAGGTCTCTCCTAGAAAGTAGAATCAAATAGTTTTTGTCTTTTTGTGACTGTCATAAGGCCAAAGTTCATCCACGGTGTAGTATTGCATTTCTTTTTAAGGTTGAATACTAGTCCATTGTATTTAACCCTTTTTGATAAAAATAAGTGTTTCATGAGCATCTTTGCCTTGAGAATAATTGGAGTTTCAGCATTGATCATCTGAATCCTTCTCGTAGTGTCTCAGTTTGTCTCTACAATGAATAAGCTTACTCAAGTCTTCTTTATGGCTGTGACAGTGGCTTTTTGCCTTCTCTGACGACTTGGGCTCTGACGCCATCTGTCCACTGGGTAGGACCGGATGGCCGATGTCTTCTCTAGACAGAGAAGCGATATAGCCTTTGGTCAGCAAGCTTTCTCAGCAATAATATTACAACATAAAATTGTACCAAAGTAACCAACTGTACACCTTAAACTTATACAAGCTTACACGTCAAATTTATTCTATTCAAGAAAAATAAATTTTAAAAATTAAGAAAAAGAGGTGGGGCAGGTTAGTCAGAGGAGGTGAACTCAGGGAGTCTGAGCCATCCCCAGAAAAACACAGCTGACTCCTGCACCACGACAGGCCACACCCCTCCCTGCTCAAGCCGGTTTGGTGAAATGCCACCTCCAGGCATTTCACCTGGCACACATCACCCCATCATTGATGTCGGTGGGGAACCCCAGGCAATCGGCACTCGTGTGCAGGACCCAGCCTACAGAGAGAGAAACAAGGCAGCCTGGTTTGGCTCTCAGGACACCCGCTGCTCCGGGGCATGGCACGATGTATGGAAGGAAGTCCCTGCCTGGAGAACTTGGCTGAGGTCCCTCGAGGCACCATGCAGTAGCCGGGTTCTATACCTGCCTGTCCCAGGCCTGAGCCCCACAGGGTGCTCAGCTCCCTTCCTTAAAAACATGGGAGAGAAGTATGACGTTATGCACCCCAAAGTCACCTGTGTCCAAGCTCCAATCCTTCGTTATGAGCTGTGAGGTCTTTAGACGGTGCGTGAAAGGTACTAGTATTCTTTGGGTAGGCAGAATCGAGGATCGTCGTCATCGTCATCATCATCATCATCATCGTCGTCATCATCATCATCATCATCGTCATTGTCATCATCATCATCGTCATCATCATCATCATCATCATGTATCAGTTCTATTGGAGGACACAATAGGTCAATCATGACAGGTCGTGGGTTTTGTCACTTGCAAAAGAACAGAAAAGACTAATGAAAAGCAATGCAGTGGGCAGGCGCAGCTGGCTGTTTCCAGGCTGCAGGTGGACCTGGGAGGCAGGTCACATGTCACTGGTCCCATTCTCAGCAGTCAGAGGACCTCTCACCCAGGCCACTTGCTCAGGCTGGGGACTCACCTGCCCAGTTTAGACTGGTAAGTCACTGGAGAGAACCTTGCTCAGCCAATCAGCAAGAAAAATACCCACGCTTGGTTCCAAGACAGAACCTGAAGGGAGGGTGCTCCATGTGACTCCCTCCTGGCTCCTCCGTGGGCTCTGGGCCCTGGGGACGTTGTTCAGATCATCAGGAATAAAGCACTGAGCAAGGAATTGGGGGTGGAAGCATCTGGCCACGAGCGCTGACGTTGGCACCAGTGGGTGATCTTGAGTAAGTCAGTTCAATTCTGCAAACCCCAAGTTGCTCGTCTATAAATCAGTCATAAACCCTCCCCGGCTCACAGGGTCAGTGAGAAGATCAAGGGCGATAACGTGTGAAAGCACTTTGTGGAGGGCAAAACTCTACGAACGAAGGAATGATAGGGTATTATTGTTGAGCTGCTCCATGGCCAGGGAGTCTGGATTCTGCTCTTGGCCCTGCGCTTACCTAGGTCCAGCCCCTCCCCACTCTGCCCCTTCTGAATAGTCAGGCTAGAAGAACCTCCCTGTTTGACCGAGTCTGATGTCAGTGGTGATGGTGGTGGGAAAAACAGGGGACAGGAACCTCGTGTGGAGGGCCATGCAAGGCAAACAGACAGCAGCAGTGTTGAATGACCAAAGGAAGTGACACCGCCCTCCCATGAGGTTATAACGTTGAGCCAAGCTTCTGGTAGCGCTGGGTTTAAGCAGGGATGCGACAGCTGGTCAGCCTCAGTCTCCCAAGCAGCTCCAGAGCAAGCTCGCCCCCTGAGCATCAGGCCAAAGCCAGGACAGGGCCTGCTGCCTGCAAGGGCCA
The DNA here is from genome assembly GCA_004027375.1 of Macroglossus sobrinus. Taxonomy (NCBI): domain Eukaryota; kingdom Metazoa; phylum Chordata; class Mammalia; order Chiroptera; family Pteropodidae; genus Macroglossus; species Macroglossus sobrinus. The sequence continues at coordinate 2,022 of PVKZ01003624.1, read as the reverse complement.
TTCTGAGCACAACTGGTGTCTGCAGGCCAGGCAGACATGATGTCATTCATGCATCTGGAAACCACAGACCCGCCCTCCTGGGTCCCCAGAGGCTCTCACGCTCTCTGGCCAGGATCCCTGAGTTCCGTTCTCTCTGTGTCCCCAACCCTTCACATGTCAGGCTCCCAAGGAACTGAGTCAGGACCTCCTGGGCTTCAGTCCAAGCAGCTAATTCTAAATTCCCCCACCCCCTCGTCCCTTGGGAATAAACAATACAACCTCAAACAAAGACCACGGAGGCCGTGAGGAAAATACTGGCCCGAGCTGAATGTTATGCTTATCGTTTATTTCTTTATACCCACACTTTGTTCCAAGATGGAACCGGAGGGGCTGTGTTTATTGTAATTCTCTGTGCCCCACTCTGGGCCCTGGGCACTGTGAATACTGTTCACATTCACAGGGTTGCGGGGGGTAGTGGAGTAGGTGTGTTTTAAGTCAGAAACTTGGGTGTTTGATCCCAGCTCTGCCCCCTTATTTACAATTTTTTATTCTACTTTTTATTTATAATTGACGTACAATATTATATTAGTTTCCGGTGAAGGCTCTGTCCCCTTGTTAACGGGCAAGTCTGTATTGTCATCACAGGGTTGCCGGGAGGACCAGGTGGCAGCACACAATATGGGGGCTCAGCATGGATGACCTTCCTGCTTCCCCCCCCCCCATGTCCATTCGACCTCCGTCCTCACTGCCCTGGAGGATGGCTCCAGCTCTGATCGCTGGCCTCACCACCAGAGTGACCGATTCAGCAGTTGTGAGCCAGTTCTAACCCCGCCTCCCAGAGCTGCAACAGAGGCCACATTATGAACACCCCATTGTGTTAGACGAAGTATGCAAAGTATGCGTGGCCCTGTCTCCCTGGCCCTGTCTCCCTTACAAGGAAGAGGTGAGGGACTTTGCCTTCCACTCTCAGCCTGGCGCCCAGGGGAGCTCAGGGCTGGACTTGTCAAAAGTGAAGTAATGCAAGTATTCATTGATGTGTAATTGACATACCTTCAAATTCACCTGTTTTAAATATACAGGTTAATGACTTTTAATAAATTTACAGGACTGTTCTGTCGTCTCCACAATTCAGCTTTATAACATTCCTACCGTCCCCAAAAGTTCCATTTGGGCCATCTGCGGTCAGTCCCCATGTCTACGCCCACCCAGCTCCAGGCAATCACTGGTCCGCTTTCGGTCTCAGAGTTTGCCTTTTCCTAAAAAATCCATATACACGGACTCACACAGTATATAGTCTTTTGTGTCTGGCTTCTTTTAGTCCTCATAACATTTCTGGGGTACATCCATGTCGCTGCTGAGCAGTGTTCCATCGCATGGGTATCCCACAGGTGACTTATCTGCTCCTCAAGGATGGACACTTGAGTTGTGTCCAGTTTGGATATCATGAATAATGCTGCTACGAACGTTTGCGTGCATGCCCTTCTGTGAATATGCTATATTTTCAAATGCTCTTTCTAAACATAAACCATAACTTAGCAAGTCGCCCCGCCCCTCACGGTGTCTGCAACCAATGGTGTTAGGGGTGTGAGGCAAGAGATCCAATCCGAAGGGCTAGCGGGAGCCCCGCCCCCACAAAGCCCCATGCCTCCAACGCCAGCAGCCAATCAGTGGGGATCAAACTCAGATCTCACCCCACAGCCTCCGCTTACCTATTTTGTCATCGTCTTCCACTTCATCACCCTAAATGTTATACCTTTGTATACGTAGAGCTGGTGATTAAAGGATTTTACCTCGCAGTTCAATCAAACTGCAGCCAGCAGGAAAGAAAATAAAAACAGGATTGACCTAGGTCTCCTGAAAGTCCTTCTCATCCCTCCTGAGCATCACCAGGCCTGGGATGTCTCCACGGATGAGGCACCGTCTGGTCCAAAAGTAGCATCTTCTCTGTGTGCACAGCCCTCAGAGCCAGCTGAGGACCCAGACACTGGCCTTCTGCCCCCAAGCCCCCTGATGCTTTTCTGCTGTTCTGCTCCCCAATATGGC